>PVIY010042254.1:0-21090 GCA_004026745.1 Myrmecophaga tridactyla
TCTATCATTCTCACATTCAGCTTCATTCAGTTTTCTAACATAATTGTATTACAGTTAGGTAGTATTGTGCTATCCATTTCTGAATTTTTACGATCAGTCCTGTTGCACAATCTGTATCCCTTCAGCTCCAATTCCAATATCTTACCCTATTTCTATCTCCTGATGTTCTCTGTTACCAATGAAATTCTCCAAGTTTATTCACTAATGTCAGTTCATATCAGTGAACCCATACAGTATTTGTCCTTTTGTTTCTGGCTAATCTCACTCAGCATAATGTCCTTAAGGTCTATCCATGTTGTTACATACTTCATAACTTTATCTGTCTTACAGCTGCACAATATTCCATCTTATGTATACACTACAGCTTGTTTAGCCACTCGTCTGTTGATGGACATTTGGGTTGTTTCCATCTCTTTGCAATTATAAATAATGCTGCTTTAAACATTGGTGTGCAAATGTCTATTTGTGTCCTTGCCCTCGTGTCCTCTGAGTAGATACCTAGCAATGGTATTACCGGGTCATATGGCAATTCTATACTTAGTTTCCTGAGGAACCCTTGTGACACTTCTTATCACTTGAACACTTGAAGGCCTTTGTGAGATTATGAATTGGCCTAATTTCAATATTGTTGTGTCTCAGGGAATAGGGAGACCCAGAGAGAGGGAGAGAGATGGGGAAATAGCTATGGAATGGAGCAGTCAGAAGGAAGACACACAACATTTATCAATTAAGTTCACCATCTTATATAGGCATGGTTTTGGCACCCCAAAACAATTATAAATTGTTTTGTAAACAATTGTTTAATAACAGCAAAGATCACTGATTGTAGATCATCATGCCAGACACATTAATAATGGAAAAGTTTGAAATATCGAGAGAATTACCAAAATGCAACAGGCACAAAGTGAGCACACGCTGTTGGAAAAATGATGCCAATAGACTTGCTCAATGCAGGGTTGCCACAAACCTTCAATTTGTAAAAAATGTAGCATTTGTGCCCTGCAATAAAGCAAAGCACATTATAATGAGGCATGCCAGAACATGGGGCAGGTATGCCACTAGGAACTATGCTCTTTCTTCTCTCTGTGCATCTCAATAAAATGAAGATAAGGGATAGGACAGTGACAACAAATGTAGAAATCAAGTAGGTAAGACTTCAGGATTCCTCTCTTTAATAATTCAGCAATCATAAGAGCTTTGTTACTTGTATATTTTTGTTGGGGCACATATTTCCCCCAAACCTACTGTGCTTTCTTATCATCTTAAATTGTACATTAGAGGAAACAAAAGAATAAGAATAGATTTGTCTCCTTAAAGAAGATACATACAGTAATATTCATTCTAGACGGGTTATTTTCTTTGAATAACTCCATCTTTATACTCAAACCTCTAGCTTATAGTAACCATCAACATAGAAATGAATTGTTTTTTCTTAGGTACTAACATGATTTGTAAACATCTTTTATCGGACAGCAACAGTAATAATCTTGTATGTGTCACACATTTTATAGTTTACAGAACACTTTCACTTACATCATCTCTATTTGATTAACAACTCTGGCAGGTGGCATATTTATCCCTGCTTTATAGAAACCAAAACATTATGAAATGTGCCTCAGGCACCACAGGAAATGGTTAAGTAGATCTAGCATTCAAACTTAGGTCAAAGGTCTTCAAGCCCAAGGTCATGTGGTCCAAGTGAAGTACCCCCTACCCCGCCCCACGCTCTGCCTCCTATAACACTATGACCCCAAGAGGTTAATGGTACCATGGTTTATAGACCTCAGCACTGCAAGTATTGATAAGTGATTTTATTCTGCATTTGTAGTTAGCATCATATAAGGGATAGGCAGCAATTAAAAAGTCACTAGCTACCACTGTGCATAAAGGAGCCTGACAGAAAGATTAAATCAATATTAGGAATGGCAAGAAAAGGAGCAAAGCAATAAAACGGCAATGATCCATATAATTTTTTATTAAGAGTAAAACATTTAATCTGAAGATTTTAATAAAATAATCTAACATACCCTCTTCCCCCCGCCTTAGTGATTGGCTAATGTAGAAACCTTCCTGTAGTAAATTATTTAAAAATATATCTATTAGTGTAAATATGCTGAGGAGAAAATATTTAAGCTATTTGAAGTCACTGAGCTTTTCAGCGATCTTGCCTATGCTAAATCATCATACCATTCTACCTGCACCCATATGGTACTGTACCCTAAAAACAACATTGTTAGCAACTTAGAGTGCCATTTTTGGAAAACTGCTTTGTTCTTGGTCCACATTTTCAGATATACAAATTAATGGAGAAACAGAATAATTTTTGAATTGTCTTCTTATTTAGTTCAATTCATCGATATGTGCCAGGCACCAGGGAAGACAAAAAACCAAAAAATCTTGGTCTACAGACTGAAGAAACTTGCAAGGGTGATTTCTATATGTATAACAATATTCAGTGATAGCCTGAATTGATATTTAGTAGATTATATTTTTAGGCTGACTCATCAGCACTTACTCTTTTCTGATAATGCTTCCCACCTACAGAGAAAGGCCCTGTGACTGCCCCACCTACTAATCCCAGCAACAGAAGATGGGACCAGGGCTGAGCCCTAGACCAAATTAGACTAAACAGATTTTCCCTCTTGATTGGAAATAGGGCACAGAGACTCATATAAATTAGCTCTGGGTTATGGGTCAGAAAGACTCGGGAAATGAAGGCACTGATGTTAGGACAGCCAGCTAAAATTCAGAGTACTGTATTTTTATTTGCTAAATATGGCAGCCCTAAATATGGCAATCCATATTTCACATAGATATGCCATGTGAAAACAGATTTAAGAAAGCTACTTTGCAAAGAGAGAAGATACACAGGGATAAGGCAAATTAATGACCATAGTGAATATGTAAGCGGGAAAGGATGAGATTATGGGAAGGGATGAGATTGCAAGAAAAGAAAAACACATTGAGTCACATTGGTCACAGAAAACTTCCAGGCCCCAACCTCCAATCCTTTGGGAGATCTGGTTGTTCTTAACTTTGAGTTCTGTGAAATCTGCCTCTTTGTACGAGATCCCTCTTTTTTGAAGTAGCTTGGAGGAAATCTGTTTCTTATATCAAATATGTCCTGAGGCTTGTATAATATTGTCATATATTAATGAAAAAGTTTTTATTATGTCAGACACTAACATTGTCATGCTTTAAGCAAAGTTTTTATTTCATACACATTAAAGAATTCTTGGGGTCCATGAGATATGTGACTAGAAACTTTGGTTCTTATTCATGAAGAGAAGGGAATCTTGCCTCTCTATAAGAAATAATACAAAATGATTGGATTTATGATTCTGAAATAGTGTGTTTGGACACCCAGGATTCAGAATTGGTCTCCTTTCATTCCCTTAAAGTATCTATTAACGAGTTTAATTTAGTGTACTTTACCCAAATTTTATTCTAAAATGTCCCTAAAATAAACATGAGGTGGGCAAAGTTTGTCTGTAAGTCTTATCAGCTTCCATTATACTCTTTCCTCTTCTTCCTTTTCATTGCATATTTCCTTCTCCCTTTCTCTCTCTTCTCACCATTCTTTATTACCCTGCCCCAATTCCTCCTCCTCAAAAAAAGTCACTCACACCTCCGTGGGAATTACTTGAAAGTGCTATCCACACTTGGAGTATTTGCATTTTAAAAAGAAGACTTAAGAGAGGAAGTAAACAGAACATTTCTGTGCTTGCTTTGAGCAACAATCCTTCATAACTCCAATGCTGGAGTTTCTATTAAATTAATATTAGTTAATACATTTGGGACAGATTACCTTGCTAAATGTTCACAAAAAAAACACAAACAAACAAACAAACAAACAAAAAACCACCTCTTAGTCTGGCTCATTCTCCCCAAGCTTGGGTTAGAGATAACTTTTTTGGAGTTGATCTGAGAAGAGGCTCCATAAAGGATGTAATCTAGGGAGAGATGTCAACAAAGCAACAGCCCAACTTCTAGAAGGATAAAGAAACATAGCTGACAGTGGGCCTAAAGGAGTGGCAAGAGACAATCTAAATGATATACTTCATAGCATTTTTCAAGGGTCATTTATATGGAGAAGCAAAGTAGGAATCATCTTACTGAAAGCATCTTGTACCTAAACAGAACACAGGTCTAGACCTTGTAATTTACCTAAAAGCAGTCAAAATGTTCCCCCTATCCAAAAACATCTGCCCCCTGCCTGAAACACAGCTAACTGCATACATGTTCATTCTATTAATAAGCGATTTCCTTTTAGAGTTTTAAGGAGGACTACCAGTTATTGATACCTTAGAAAGAACTATGAAGAAACCCATTAGTCCCTAGCTGTATTTTTTTTAAGTGGGAATGTTCTTATAGGGAGGGAGGGAGGAAGAATTAATTTTGGACTGGAGGGTACTCTGAAGGGCAAGCAGGTCCAGATATGACAGGAAGGCAGCATGATGACACAAGTATCTGAAGCACAGGAATTTATGAGCCAAGGATGGGAAGACAAGCACAAAAAGATTCCTTAAAATCAAATTTGCTGGTTTAAAATTTCATCTAAAATTGATCCATCTCACAAGTCTGTTCCCAGAAACAAGACAGAAAGGACAATATACACAGCCTTCATAAGAACTGTACCCACCCCCTCAGGTAGGAGCATACCCACGCGAGGGTACTCCAATCAGTGAGACTCCAGCCCCCATTCTTTCCCTCAGCTGGACATCCTTGTGCATGATTTGTACATCCAGATGTGCAGAAGTCCCTTTCCTCCTGACCTGTCAGTCCACCCACACTCACATATACACATATACAGCGTGGTTGAGGAACTGTGGCTCAACCAACAAGACCAGCTCAAGTAGTACTTCCACTGTGATCTTCACAGGAGAAGCCTTTCTTCCACTACCTTATACTGGTACTAGAGAAGCAACAAAGAATAGTGAGTTCCAGATTACTAACTCTGGAGTCTAACTACCTGGGTTCACATCCCAGCTTTGCCATGGATTAGTTGTGTAACAGTGTGCCTATTCCTTTATCTATAAAATGAGGATAATGTAAGCAACTGCCTCATAAGCTTGTTATTGATATATAGCAAGTTAATATTTAATAAAGCACTTAGAAGAGCTATTGGTCTATAATGCTATAAATTGCTATAACTCAGCTTATGCTGATATTACATCATTTGTCTCATTGCAAGATTGTTATATTTTCAGTATTTATGGTGCCTGGCAAAATACAGTCACCAGAAGACACTCAATTTATTTTTAATAAATAAATTAATAAGCTTCTGAGATATATATCTTATGTTCTTGGCCTGGAAATCCCAGATCCATTAAAATGAAAAGTAGAGATGATCCTGTGGAGTGGTCCTGCGGGGCTGGTGGAGAAAACAAGTTCCCTCTGTTTGGGGCAGAGAAGAAAAGGTCTTTGGAACAGTGAGTGAAGAATGCTTATAAACATTTCTGAAATGAGATGATACAATATTTGTCCTTTTGATTCTGGCTTATTTTGCTCAACATAATGTCCTCAGGGTTCACTCACTTTGTTGCATGCCCCAAGATCATTTCTTTCCATAGCCACCCAATAGTCCATCATATATATACATCAAATTTCACTCTTCCGCTCCTTAGTTTTGGGAAGAAAACATCATCTTGATAATGCCTTGATTTGGACATTGTCACAGCCTCAAAACTAAGCTTGTAAACTAATAAATTCACATTGTTTAAGCTGAACCCATGTCATTGTATTGCTTTGAGCATCTTAAGAAACTAAAATAGGGCGGCTGCCGTGGCTCAGCAGGCAGAGCTCCGACCTGCCGTGCTGGAGGTCTGGAGTTCGATCCCTGGTGCCTCCTGCCCATATGCAAATTAAAAAAAAAAAAAGAAAAAAAGAAAAAAAAAAAAACTAAAATAGTGCCCTTCCTTCCTTTCAGGATTCTGAACAAATTGAGAAATAAGACAAAAGAATAAGGATGATGGATGTCCAAATGCTGCCTTTAGTACCGATATAGCATTATTTCAAGATCCAAATTGACTTCTTCATATTGAATCCCACAATGAAAGTCACAACCTGCTGGGCCCCCACTTGGTTTTACTCTGCCATATTCAACGAGGGTGAAAGGAAGACAGTGGCATAGCTACCCTCAGAAACATCCAACTAGCTCTGTCATGTTGCATTGTTTTATAGTTCATAGAAACCTCATTTCATTTAGCAATTTGGGTTTCAGCAGGAATTCAACAGCCTCCATTGCCAAGAATAAGAAATAAGTCAATGTAATTGTATCCTCTAGCTTTTCATATGAAGTTCATAGTGTAATCACTATCATCTGTTAATTATAAAAGTTTTGTTTCATTTTACAAAAACAGGTTTGTTAGGTTCTTGTCTAAATCAGCAGCCAATCAGCTTAGCTACTACAGGTTAGCATGGGCCCTGTTTTGCTTCAGACTTGGTTAGACTTCTGGAGGAAGTTGAGTGTCATTTTAATCTGGAAGATCTGGTTTTAATTGTTGTTGATGATAATGTTGGTGTTGGCGGTGTATGAGTGTGTGCACGCTCGTATGTGCGTGTGCGTGTGTGTGTGTGTGTAGGGTAGGACAGTGAGGAGGGAAGACTTTTACTGGATATACCCCTTTTTTTATGGTGAGAGCAGGACTATTATCATAGAAGTGTGCCCTAGGCTTGCAAACGTGTGTGGGAGATAAAATTAATGGCATTGGCTGATGCTGGGGAAACAAGGAAAAAATTATAAGGAATTTGAAGGGAAAAATACTTTGAAATAGAAAAATAGATATGGAAAAACAAATGCCTAACACCGAAAATTTATAATTTGCTAAGAAAATGTGAACTAATCTTTTCTAAACAGAGAAAGAGAACTAAGAAAGAATAACGATTTAGAGATACGGTATTATATTTTAGAAAAAAGCTTTCAAACAACAGAGCAATAAATGCAGTGTTCGACTTACATGAATGCTGAATTAGAGTTTTTTCACTATGTGTGGCTTAAAGGATTTTGTACAACTGTGTGATTTTAAATGACAGCTTTTTTTTTTAATTTGTAAAAAAACCAATATGGCTGAGGTTTTAAAACATATTATTTTTGTTTTCAGCGAATGAAGAATTTTCTATCCAGATGTACGCTATATCTTAAATTAAATCACAATCAATAATTCTGCCTAATAGTAGAAAAACATATGGTAATATAAATGCAGTTAATTTATAAAAAGCTATCCTTTGAAGTTGATTTTAGAACTAAGATAAGATTATAAAAAAAGACAAGGAAGAAATAAGTTTTCCAAGTTAAAACTAATTGAAACATTTCACTTTCATTGATGACATTCTTACAAAGCACTACTTTCAGAAAATTATTGGCAATTTAAATTAATATATGTATTTGTGGGAATTAATTCACTATGCAGTGAAGGATATTTGACTTTTCTAAAAATCATGATTGTTACAAAGTCCAAATCATCTGTGGGAAAAAAGATATGTAACTGAAATTCCTAGATTATCAAAATCAACAATTGAGTCTCCTTCTCTATGAAATCTTTTTAAAAACTAACAAGTGGAAAAACTTAATTGAAACATTTTCTTTCTACCTCTGCAGGGTTGCAATAAAATTAAAAGAGACAATGCAGCATTGACCAAAATTTTCCTCAGGTTGTAAGTTTTACTGAAAAAAAGTTATATAAATTAGGGAAACTTTGGATTAAGTAAAATGAAACAGGTTCTTTCTCTTTAGAAGATTGCAGAGGTTTTAATATGCTAATACACTTTAAATGAATATCCAAGGGGTAAACAGATTTCCCAATGGTTTTATTGTATGGTAGAATATATTTATTCTCCTAGTATTTCTCAGGTATGGCAGCATGCCCACAGTATAGCTGTTATGTTTTTGTTTTTTTTATTTAGAATTCTGTGAACAAGAAAAAAGGGACCTAGATAACATGCAAGCCAAGTAATCAGTGTCAAGTACAGTAGTCTTTGGTGCTACTTACCAATTGCCAGCTCTCTTCTCCTTCCTGGCTGTGGTAGTTTGAAGCTATATGTACCCCAGAAAGGCATGTTCTTAAATGTAATTCATTCCTGTGGGTGTGGATCCATTGTAGGAGGAGGACACAGTTAAGGCGTGGCTCACCTCAATCAGGATAGGTCTTAATCTTATTACTGGAGTTCTTTATAAGTAAAGTGAAATTCAGATACAGGGAAAAGCCACAAGAAACAAGAAGCCAAATTGAACTGGGAGAGAAAGAAGAAACAAGGAGACACAGTCATATGCCTTGTCAAGGATTGCTGGAAACCAGCCCCAGAACACCAGTCTCTAAGGAGAAAGCTTTGCGTTGATACTTTTGTTTGGACTCTCTTTTACCTTCAGAACCATATGCAAATAAATCCCCATTTAAACAATAGGTCTCATTGCATTGGTATTTGTTTGAGCGGCCCAGAAGATAGAAACTCTGGCATATTAAAGATTGAATTTGCTAGCCAATGAGCATTGAGTGGAAGTGGTATGAATTGCTTATAGGCTGGAGCATTTACATACCAAAGTGGGACTCCTTGGAACTTTCTTTCCCTTGACCCCTTACACCTGATGATCATCCAGATGGTAGCTACTTGTCAGCCTGGTTACCAGAGTAAGGAGTATAGGGAGCAGAGTAGAGAAGATGGAAGAAGATTCCCAGTGACTCTAAACAGACATATTGCATAAACAACAAAAGCAACCTTTGTTGTGTTAAGCTGCTGAGCTTGTGAGTTGTTTGTCGTGACAGCATAACTTAACTTGTACTGACAGCTATGTCAAATCATCAAGAGTGAGTTGTAATGGAAAATACAACTCCATTACAACTTCACTCTAAATAGTGAAAATATTCACTATTTAGTAGAAAGAAATGAGATCAGAACCAGACCTTAGTCTGTGGCTAGCCAGGCCACACCAAAGAAGGTCAGGATCCAGAGACTGGGCTGATCCACCAGATTAGGGCAGGCAATCAGGGGAGGTTTAGAAAGAATAGGAAAAGTTGTGAAACAGGATCCCAGTCAGGGAGGCTTAGTGGCAGACAAGGGCGTCCAACTTGACCTATAATTTGGAGGTAAGCCTGAAAACTGAGGGTTTGGTCTTAAAGAAAAAAGGACAGTGCAGTGTTACTAGAATAGTGATTATTGTCTAAGCAGATTAGATTATTAACTCCCGGGTATAGAGTTCTCAAATATCCTCTGACTAGTAACATCTTTAATTTTAGAGCTCGGGGTGCGGCTGAATCAGCCACAATAAAAGGCACTAAATTAGAAGGATAGTAGAAAGAAGCCAAGTGGGTCATTACAAGTTAAGGATTTTGTGAATGGCTCCAGGGAATGGAAGAACAGGATTTTGAAATAGATATTAGAAAAATGAGTTATTTTTTATTTTCTACCTGTTGATTTTCTAAGATGGAAAGTATTTGGTTATGCCATGCTCATGATTCTTCTTGAAACTTCAAGTTACCATATTCTGGCTAGAGGTTCCTTCATGGACTTAAAGTTTCACTCCTAGCAACTTTTATGGAATTGGACTGCCTTGACAAAGGCCATTTAAGGCATGACTGTGAGGGACTCGCTCATCAAAGGGAATGTTTCTCCTACCATCCTTTATTGTCCTCATTTTTTTCTCTTTTACTTGCCCCCTTACAAAAGCATTTCTATGTCTTTTTCTCTTTCCTAGACCATGAGCTTCTTAAAGTCAGAGACTACACTTTTATCATCTGTGCAGCACTTGGTACAGTACCTGTCACAAAGCAGCATAGTCATCATATCTTATCTAAACTAGTGATAGCAGTGGCCTTCTAATTTATTTTCTTGCTTCCTCTACTTTTGGTTTACCCAGTCTGATTCATCCTGCAAATAGCTGCTCCTCGCTAAAGAATGCCCTTCACCAAGTGGTCTACCTGACAAATCCCCATTCACCCTTCAAATCTTAGGTCCAGCACTATCATCTCCAATGCCTTCAGTGCCATTCCAAGGCAAAGTTAGGGGACCAGTTCCTTTTTGCTCCCACATAGCATTGTTTATACCTATGACAAGCATTAAGCATTCAATAAATGTTTGAGTGAATATTTGAATTGATTAAGTGAATGATCCATAAGGCCAGTCCTATAAAGTAAGTTCTACTCTAGAAGTTTCAGGGAATATTTCCCTATTTCTGCTCACACTACTGAATAAAATGGGCTGTATTTTAGAATTAGACTTCTCAAATTGATGTCACTTAAAACTCTGAAGAATTATCGATAACTTTAAAAAATATATAATTAATAATCAGTAAACTATAAATTTGTAAACTTTCATCAAGGTTAAAAACTGTAGAGTCCTCAATTCTTCTTTAAAGATAAAGATTTTTGTTCTACTACCATTTTAATATAACTACCTAGAAATGCAATTAGCGCCACTTAACATATCAGAAAATCAACTCCGAAAGACAGTCCTGGTATGTAACCACTCCTTAACAATCTAGGCCATGATGAACAGGCATCAGCTTTTTGGGTTGGGAACAGGAAAGAAGGCAGATGACAAGAGAGGACCTAAGACAGTAAGTTGAGCAATTCAAGGATTTGCTGAAAGCAATTTGAAAAGGTGCACAGCATAATTAAGGACACGTAGGAAACCATTGCTACTTGAAGATTCAATTGGTGTGTTTTGAGGTTAGACTGTGAAAAAGTAGATTATCTCCCGTATAAGAAAATGCTGACAGCAAAGTCCAGGGGCAGACAGAGCCTTCCAACCTCTAGCTCACACCCAGTCTTATGCTGTCAGTTATCATACACGCTTCTTCAAAAAGCTGTCTCCACGTCTTCAATTCCCACTTACTTTCCTTCAGTCCACTACAGTCTGGCTCCCAACACCACAATTTTAAGTGAAACTATTTTTCTAGGCCACCATTGACTTCGTAACTGTCAAAACATACAGATGCTTTTCTGTTTTTATATTGCTGGATTTTCTGCTGCGTCACAGGCTGATGCTGAAGGGTTTTTTTTTTTTTTTTTCATAAAACAGTCCCTCAGCTTTCCTCATATTCCTCAACCATTCTCCATTTCCACTATGGATCCAGTATTTCTACCCACTCTATAAATGTAGGTAACCTCACCAAATTCATTAGTTTTCTCACTCTTCCTCTCCCTTTACTGGCGTGGTTATATCAGCACCAATTGCTACTGTATATGTTCGTGACTTTGCCAAGCTTCAGAGATGTAGATCCTGATGGTTATCTTCACCTCCTTGTCCCCCAGGTACCTCAAAGTTAACCTGTTTAAGGCTCAATATCCTCACCTATTATTTACCTTGGTTGGTGACACTAAGCACTTTTCTAGTGACTCATGCAAAAGGATTAGAAATCACCTCCTTTCTTACTGTCTATATCTGATCATTCACAAAATCCTACCGATTTTACTTTCTAAACATTTCTTGAATTTGTCTCAATCTCTCATCTGTCAGCCACCATTGACTTTGTTCAGATTATTCTGTAATCTGAAATACTGAGAAAACTTTAAATTCCTTTCCCTGTTTCTAGTTTTATCAACTTGAATCAGTTCTCCACAGGGTAGCCAGTCATCTAACCAAAACACAAGTTCAAATATGTTGTCTCCTGCTTAAATCCCTTGGAGATCTCCAAGGCTTGGGCAACCAGAGTTCCCAAAGAGGACTCATAGTTCTCGAGGAGTGACTATTTTCAATTTGAATATATAAAAAATCACTGCGACTGTACTGTGTCTACCAATGGCACATAGAACATTTTTTCCAACCTGTGCTTTTACTCATGCACTGTTCTCTCCTGCAGCCTAACTAATCAGAATTAGCTCAGGTGACTTTTCCAGGGCTTCTTCCTGACAACTCCCCTAGATACTTTGTCTCTATGACCTATGCCTTTTAAGTATTCAGTGAAAATATCTCTTTTCCTTAGCCACATTAATATCATAAATACCAATACTGTGAAATCCTTGTGGACAAGCTCCCTGTCTCACAGCCATATTGCACAGAGCCTGGTATACAGTAGAACCCTGATAGATGTGTGTTGAAGGTTATTGTGTGGGAGATAGATGGGTGCCTGGGAAGATCTGGGACCTGGATAAGTAATTCTTTATTTTCACGACCACACTCCCCATTGCACTTTCTACACAGGTGGAATTAGATAAAAAAAAAAAAAAAAAAAAAAAAAAGGAAATGTAGGAGAGCAAAGAAGAGGAAGAAAGGCAAAATGGACAACTTGAGGTATATGGTTGTGAAGAGCTAAGGGCACTTCTGTATCTCTGCTTTGTGAGGCTGAGAGCTGGAATAAATGGGCTTTTAAAGTATGTATAAGATTTTAGTCTTTTTAGCACCTGTCGACTGGGCCACCTCCTTTTTTTCCTATCAAATTATACCCTCATTCACTGCCTTGTGGAAGCATTATGAATGAATGTCTAAATGACTTCAGGGACTGCCTCACTCCTAAGAAGTGTCAGAACCTGCATTTGGGGGTCCTGGGTAAAGACCTTAATATTCAAGAAGTTCAGTAGATATTTGTTTGTCTATTTATTTATTTATTTATTTCCTGGCTGATTCCTCTAAGGATTTGAGGCTGATTACATAAGAATGCATATAATAAAGTAATAACAAAATATAACGAGAACTAGGACTAAGGAAAAAGGAAAATAACACAAATATGCAGATCATAAGGATCAACCAATGAGTTGCTTAACTCATTCATTCATGTCTGCATTCTTACTAATCACCAACCAAAAACTTATTGGGTAATATACCATTATTAGTCATATATTGGGTTTACATTTGGCTTTCAGTTTCTCGGGAAGTCAGGCCAACAAGGGAGATATAATCAATTACGTAATTCTTATTATTAGGCAGGAGGTTCCTCTAGGAAAGAAAATCCTTCTCTAGCAGTGAATTCTAAAAAAAAAAAAAAGGCTTATATGGCATCTGATGTAGTAGACAATGAATCAGAAGACAATGCCCTCAATAACCTATAGTAGTTAATTTAAATGCTGTGATGTATAAACTTGATAGAAGTGTTTTTAAAAAGTCTAGAGACTGATACACACATAACAAATACATATGTCTATCTAATACATTTAGTGGTAGCTTAGTGGAAATTACCTTCAGATAAGGAGGTATGAGATCTGTACCAGTCTCATGAATAATTGAATAAATTACTTATGCCTCATTTTGCTTCAATCTATAAATTGTCCATAATTACATTACTATCCCACACCTTTCAGTGTGGCTATGAGAATTAAACAGGGGTAGTATACATGGAAAGTGCTTTGTAAATTGATAATTGTTTTATAAATGTTATTTCTACAAGATATGAACACTTTTATGGTAAGAACAATATCTTGCTTATTTCTGAAGTACCAGCATCTCATCTCCTCACCACAGTTATAGGCAAGTGTACAGGCTTGAGACTGTGCCTTAGCTTTCTAGGTTGCCATGACAAATACTCACACAAAGTGTTGGTTTAAACAATGGAAATTTATTGCTTCACTAACTATGGCAGAGTCTGAAAGGCTTGCTTCCTCTTGGAGTCAGCAGCCTTTTGGCTGATTGGCAATTTTTTTGTTCCTTGGCTTGGCTGGCAGTTTTTCCTCATTCAGTATCTTAAATACAACATATCATTGCCTTTTCACTGCCATGGTTTCTGATGAGAAATCGGAACTTAGTATTACTGAGTGTCTCTTGTATGTGATGTGTCACTGTCTCTATCTGCTTTCAGAATCCTCTCTTGACCTTTGGCAGTTGACAGTCTGATTGCTATGCATCTTGGAGTAGGTCTATACAGATTTATTCTGTTTGCAGTACATTGCACTTCTTAGACATATTTATGTGTTTCATAAGAGTAGGGAAATTTTGGCCATTATTTCCTCAAATATTCTTTCTGTCCCTTTTCCCTTCTTTTCTCCTTCTGGGCCATGTATACTGCATATGTTTGTGAGCTTCCTGTTGTCACTCAAATACCTGAGATATTGCTCAATTTTTTCCTATTCTTTTCTCTATCTGTTTTTCTGTCCGTGTGATTTTGATTGGTCTTGTCTTCTAGTTTGATGATTCTTTCTTCTGTCTGTTCAAATCTGCTGTTGTATGCCTCCAGTGTATTTTTCATCTCTGTTAGTTTGCCTTTTATCCGCATAATTTTTTATGTTCCTTTTAATACTTTCAAATTCTTCTTTATGCTCATTGTCTTAATATCTTCTAGCTCTATATCTATTTTTTTCTACATTTCCTTGAATTGATTTAGGTGATTTGTTTGAATTTCTTTGATTAACTGTTCCAAATTCTGTGTCTCCTCTGAAGTTTAAACTTGTTCACTTGACTAAGCCATACCTTCCTATCTTAGTATGGCTTATACTTTTTTTTAGCTGATGTGTGAGCATCTGATTATTTTGATGAGTTAACCCTGAAGTTCAGTTGTTCCTAGGATTTTATTTTTATTTATTTATTTCCTGGGCAAGCTCTGGGAAACAAATAGGGTGTTATTTTTAAGTGACTTTGTGTTAAGACTCTTCTTTGACATTTGGTTCAACTTATTCTAGACCTTTAAAGTTGCCCATATTTAACTGATCAGATGTTTCTCAGCTCTCCTTCATCTTACTCCTGGATATGCGGTACAATTTTTAAGATTGTACATTTTGTGCAATTGCTTCACATCCATGAGAAGCCTTCTTTTCCTCTGTTTCTTCTCTGGGAAGCTTGATCTGTTCTGTTTGTTTTTTGTGTTTTGTTTTGTTTCGAATCAGCAGATTTTTATTGCGATATATTCACATACCATGCATTCCAACCAAAGTATATAAGCATTGTCTCACAGCATCTGTTTTTGTTCAGAATTTTCTCCCCGGCTCCTGTGATGTGTTTAAATTCTCCCCCTCACTCAGTGCTCTCTTTTCCTCACACTTTTCAGTTCTGGGATCCATCCTGCTTTGCAACAGTTCAGTTTAACACCCCCCTCCCTTTTTCTTTTTCTATGAGGCTTTTCTGCCTCCAGTTTTTTCCTTGTTAGGATGTCTCATGCCAGGAAGCCAGATGGGGTCAATCCAGAAAAGGTGGGTTATTCCAGAAAAGTCTGTTTTGAATTTAGATGGTCCAATCACCAGAAACTGAATTTAGTAAGTGCACTTATTATTAAAAGTTCTGCCGTGGTCTCTCTTTCACTCTGCCCCTCCACCCCCAACCTACTGGTTCCCTTCTGTATGCAGTACAGCTCAGTGGCTTGTGTTCCACCCTGGGTCTCTGCAGACTTGGATCCTTATTCTTGGATATGCATGGGTTTTTCTCTTGGTGCTCTGAGTAGCTTTATCATCTGTCAGTGGTGGTAGGGACCCAGTTGTGCCACCTCCATGAAACTCCCAACTGTGCAGGACTGGTGAGGTGGAGGGGTATGGGTGGCCGTCCAGGATGGAAATTTCCTACCTGCTTTTGCAGATTCTTCTTCTTTTTCTTTGATTCAGCACTTGTGGGGTCCTTCTCCAGTCTCTATCATCCTCTAAGGTTCTAAACAAGTGGGATTTGTCATCTTATTAGCTGATTCTGAGGGAAGATTTTTTCCAGGGATGTCTTATGTCACCATGTTGATGATGGCACTTCGAAAGGTTTTTAAAAAGTGTTTTTCTGCATATAAAATAAAAACTGTTTGTGGAAAATTTGAGCTACATATAAAAGAAGAATATATAAATATATCCATAAAAAGTATAAAAGACAAAAATCACCCAGAATTTGAATATTTGGAGGTAGTCGTATTTAATAGTTTGATGATTGTCTCCCAGTGGTATTTTTTAAATATAGAATTGAACCACACACAAACATAATATATTTATGCTGTCTTGCAACTCTTTGTCTCCATATGATTAAGTTTCTTTATATAGTGATTTTTAATGGCTTACTTATTATATTTGGCTGTCTTATAAATGTATTATTGCTTAATAAGAATATGTATCATATATATATTTCCTGAAAATGCAGGACCAGGTCCACTCACAATAAACTGTACAGTGAATACAAAGGCTGCCTTCAAAGAAATGACAAGCAAGACTCAAGCACATCTGCTTGGGCTTCCCTTCACTGCGCGATCTTCAGTGGTGCCATGCTCAGTGACCATTCTCTACATCTTCCTTTGATAACACTATAGTCACATGTTTAAATGTTTATTTTTCATTTTGGTTGCTTACTATCTGATATTTGTGATAAAGTTATTTCACATTTTGGATGTTTTGACTTTTATATTCATATAGAGGTATATGAATTTAAAAATATATATATTTTTAGATGAGGTGGCATAATTACCTCTGGACTTAGAAATGGATTGCTGGTTTGAAGCAGGAATTTAAAAAGCACATATGAAGATGGAAATGGTAATATTGATCAGACTCACATTTTTGGATAGAGTACTGTATTGATTAGGTACAGAATAAAATGAATTGTATTATACAGTGCTAAATGCATCTTTAAATTGTATCATCTAATGTGACAGCAGTATGCAAAAGGAAAGGAATATCTTAAAAAAACCTCTTCAAAGTCATTTAAATATTTTAAAAAGCCACTATGGTATTTATTTACCATTGGGACTTGAGATTTGATTTTGTGGTATTAAAAATGCTCAAATCTTCAATGTGATATATAGTGAAGTGATATATATGTGGTATATATACTGAGTAAAGTTTTGCAAGATAATTCTATATTCCATGACATGTTTCAACATCATTTTGAAATAAAATCTAGTGAATGTACCAGAGCATGTTGGGCAGATAATATAAAAGTCCATGGAGGGACTGGAAAAAATATGGAACTATTAAACTTTCCCACCTGGGAAATCCCTGATACTCTCTGAAATATTAGCGACTCCCAAGTTAATAGGCCAAGCCCTTGATCTTGAGGCTTGCTTTTATGAAACTTCTATCTGTAACAGAGAAGCTAAGCCTACCTATAATAATGCCTAAGAGTCACCCCCAGTCGCCCCACATTTGAGAGGCTCAAATGTGGCCTCTCTCTCTAAGCCCAACTCTGCAAGTGAAATCATTGCCTTCCCCAATTCATAGGACATGACTTTTGGGGATGTAAGTCTCCCTGGCAATGTGGACATGACTCCCAGGGATGAACTTGACCCTGGCACCGTGGGATCTACAATGCCTACCTGACCAAAAAGGGGGAAAGAATGTAACAGAATAAGGTATCAGTGGTTAAGAAATTTCAAACAGAGTGGAGAGATTATTCTGGAGGTTTATCTTATGAAAGCTTCAGCACTTCAGCTAGATGTTCCTAATTGCCATGGTATCCCAAGCCCAACCAATAGTATTCCTGTAAACCCTAAGAATACCCAGGGTTCTAACTGAGACTCCATTAAAAAGTTTTACTCAGTAAGTTTATTTTTCAGAAGCCTTTACTTCCAGAGGGTTCCTAGGCCAGATAAGCCCTGAAACCCAGTGTTACCAGTCTCCGAGAGCACCAGCCAGTTGCATCCCCTTACCCTATAATGTCGACACCCCTTTTCAACATGAATATCCCAAAAGAGTGGGAGAAGGATCAGGGAGAAAGAGGAATTGTATCAGAGAAGATAAGATTTAACAAATGAATACGACTACTGAATCATTATATTGACATTTCTTTTTAGTCTCTAGTGTCTAAGGGCAGCTAGAGGGAAATGCCTGCAGTGATAGATCTGTAACCCATGCCATTCTTTGAAATTTGTTCTAAAACTACTTGTTAAAATGTACTTTGAAATTTTTTGTATATATGTTATATTTCATAATAAAAAATTTTTAAAATTTAGTGAATGTAAAAAATAAGGATACTGAATTCTTTTGTTAATAATGGTACAGTTAAAATAATAATTAAAAATTTAAATATGACAGATGTGCTTTTAGCATCATTTCAAGTTCCCCAAGAGTGCATGTCATATACAGAATAAACAAATGGAAAATTTATTAATTTAAAACTGGTGCTATTACCCTTTGTGGTAGATTGAAAGACATGCTACATTATTATGCAGCTCCTTCCTTGAAGAGGTGGAGTCTAAATCCCTTTGAACTTGGGCTGGCCAAGTGACTGACTTTGTCTAGTGGAACGTTGCTGAAGTTACATTCTGCCAGGACTAGATCCCTAGAGCCTTGGAATGCTCTGGCCACTATGTAAAGAAGCCTAGATTCTGAATGATGAGAAACTGTGGAGAGAATGACTGGCCTGATGGCCAAGACATATGAGTTAGATTATCTCAGATATCTTGCCTCAGGCAGCCACATGAGTGAATCCAGGGAAAACTAGCAGAAGAACAGCCCAACTAACCCACAGAATTGTAAAAAAATAATAATTGTTGTTTTAAACCGCTAATCTATGGGCTGGTTTATTACACATCAATAGATAACTGATAGAACATAGCAACAAATATGGAAGCAGATCAGTAACATTATTCAACAATGTATTTTAGAATGTATCTAATGATCTTGACGATTAGTTTGAAAGCTGTCTTAGTTTCCTGACTTGTTAAAACAAATAACACACAAATATCAACCTTAACAACAGGTTTTGAGGCAAGGTGAAGTCCAAAATGGAAGTGTTATCAAGGCAATGCTTTTCCCCTGAAAACTGCGGTATTCTGAGTTTGGCTGCCAGTGATTCTTTTTCTTTTTTAAAAATACTTTTATTGACAAAACAACATATAAACACAAATATTCTTAACATACAAATAGTCCATATTTGGTATACAATCAATGGCTCACAATATCATCACATAGATGTATATTCATCACCATGATCATTTCTTAGAACATTTGCCAGTGATTCTTGATCTTTGGCTTTTCTGTCACATGGCCATGACCTCTCCTATCTCTTGACCTCTGGCTTCTACCGTCTCTTGGCTTTCTCTCTGTGGGCTTCTCTATAAGACCTCCAGTAAGAGGATTAAGATCCATCTCGATTCAGTTAGCCCCACCTTAAACTTCAGAAGATCCTGTTTGCAATTGATTCACATTACATGAATGAATCAAGATTAAGAACATTTTTTTGTGGGTATGTAACTCAATCGACCTCACTGAAATGATAAAATTCTTTATAATTCAACTGTCAATGCCACAAATATTTTGGATCTCTTATTTTTGCTTAATTTAGGAAGTATTCTGACAGGCAGACATGAGGAAAATTTAAACATATGTAAAATATGTCATTCATAGGTAACAGACAAGAAATGATGAGTTAAAATCAGTTTCAACATACTACCAATGTAGGAATATCTTCAATAACTGTGTAAGAACAGTGGTGGGGAACAAAAAGCCCCAAAGGATTAGTGGCTCATAGGAATATTGTTTCCAAAATGTGCTTAATTAGTCATTGTAGTTTGTATAAGACAGACACTAGATTTAAGAAGATTCTAGCATTGTTCTTCCCATGTTTATAGTGTCATACAAATATCAATGTTATTAAGACTTAAACATTCAATTGCAAGCGTTACAGAGTTATGTGTAATGATATGAGTAGTACGTTCAAGAAACTGAGCAAGCTCATGTTTGTTTGGCAATTCAGGGTCCCAGTGAGTTACAGCTACAGATTAAAGTGTCAATAAAGAAATGACTCAATATGCAAAATAACATCAATCTGATTATTTTGAAAATTTAAGGAAATATCTGGCAAAATGTTTTCTCAGGTATCTGGGATTTTAAAAAGGGCACCACTGAAAATGTCATAGTTTAACAATATATGCTTGAAAATTATTTTTTCACTAAACAGTGATATCCTAAGGGTATTAGGTATATTAGGGCTCTCTAGGGAAACTGAAACAACAGGAGATATCTGTAAATATGAAATTTCATTAAGGTGTCTCATGCAGCTGTGGGGATGCATAAATCAAAATTCCATAGGGCAGGTTGCAAGCTGAGAGCACTGATGAAGTTCTTAATGAATTCCCCAGGAGAGGTTGGATGGCTGAAGTGGAGAGAGAGATTTTCTCTTCTGATTTCTCCTTTCAAGGCTTCAGCTGATTATATTAAATGTCACTAATTGTAAAAGACACTACCCTTGGCTGACTGCAGATGTAATCAGCCACGGATGCAATCAATGTGCTAATGATTTAATAAACCAGCCTTCTGGTTTATTAACCCGCCACAAAATGTCCTTGCTGCAATGGTTAGGCCAGTGCTTGCTTGATCAGACAACTGGGCATCATCAGCTGGCCAAGTTGAGACATGAAACCAAATCAAAACAATTGGCTTCCACAACATACCTATTAAGAAAATACTTACTGATTATTTCTTGTTAAATATTGAGGCATCATTTTTCTTTCATTGTCTTGACTGGTTTCCTTGAATGTGGTAGTTCATCAGTAAGAAGTCACGACCAATTCCTTCAGCTTCTTGTATGTACATGCCATTTTCCTATTGAGAGATGGAATCCCTCCCCTTGAATCTGTCCTACCTTAGTGACTTGTTTGATCAATAGAATCTGTTGGAAAGGATGTTAGGAACTTATGAAGATAGATCATAAGATAACTTGCAGCTTTTAGCCCAGGCTTCTCAGAATGCTCACTTGTGGAACTCTACTATCTAAGAAGTTTGACTACCCTGCTGGAGTGATGAGAGGCTCTGAGTGTATATGGAGAGGGGGAAGGGCCCAGGTAATCCTACCTCCATCTATGCCCAAGAAACCAGCAAACATGTGAGTGAATTCATTTTAGTCACTTCAGACCAGGTTATCTATCAGCTGGGTAGTATAGAGGAGTGATGGCAGTTAATATCACATGGAGCAAAAGAATCAATCAGCTAAGTTCTGAGTTCCTGACCTACAGGACTTGTGGTTTTAAATCACTAAGTTTAAGGGTGGTTTGCTATACTGAAATAGACAATTAGCAAACTGAAGAGTAATCTAAGATAACAAAGTAAGCTACTAAAAAATTATTTTATTATCATTTCCAACTATTTATCTTTTGAATCAGGCAACAGGATTGGAGAATACAAGTACAAACTTAAACTGAGCATTATGTCTGATTTAAGACAACTATATGCTTGATTTAAGAGTACAACTAATGCCAATAACCTTCAGTTTTTAATTTCTTTGCATTCATAAGCAGCTTTACTATTATTGTTTTTTGTTTGTTTGGCATGG
>PVIY010042255.1:0-21087 GCA_004026745.1 Myrmecophaga tridactyla
AAAAAAAATTTAAATAAAAAAAAAATTTGTCCACTTTTAGAAGTTTCTCCTTAGTTTAGCTCTTTGGGTGTCATGACCTCATATGGAGTAAAAGGATCTTATGAGGATAATTTTCTCAAGTCATGTATTATCCTTCCCTTTCCTCCATGCAAACACCCCCAGTTCCCCTACACAGTAGAACTGCTTGAAAGAAGGACTTGTAGCTAATTTAGTATAGCAGCAGGATGGCAAGTTGGGGTCTGGACCAACAGGCCTGGGGGCTGAAGGCCAGCACTTGGGGCTGGACAATCAAAACAGAGCTTGCTTACAAGAAGCGCAGCTCAGAGGCTCAGGCATTGGGACCCATGCCAGGGTCTTCTCCGCCTCTAGACCACTTTGCAGTCTCAATGACCCATCAGTGCTGGGTTGGTCCAAAACTTGAAACAAAGACTTCATTTATGATCCAACAGAAAATGGTCTGCAAGAACACTCTTCTTTACAGAAGCCTGCCACACAGAAATTTTGGGGTGATTTAAACTTAAGTAAAATAAAATGACTGCCTGCATTGGGCATTGCCTGTGGGGACCTTTTCTGAGAAAGGATTTTCCAGAAGACAGAAACAATTGATCTGCAAGGGCTTTCCAAGAAAATGGAACAATGAAACGCACCCTATGGGATATGGATATGCAGATAAGCAACACCTGGTGATAAACCAGTTTCAGTTAGGAAAGAAAGTTTATCAAATTGAACATACCATACTAATGAATGCACATCTGCTCCCCACTTCTTAAGAATCCTCTGTGTAAAATGGAAACAATGTCAGTCAATCAGGACACTTCCTCACTTGCTTCCTTCCAACATTTGTCCTATATAAAGCTACCCCTTTCCACTCCTTCAGCCGCACTCCTTCCAATATGTAGTTTGGACACTGTGATTCGTGAATCACAAACTGCTCAAACTCCCATAATTAATTTCTTATCTAATATTTTAATAGCCTGAATAATCATCTTGAACTGCTGACCCAAATGGTAAAACTCAGCTCAGTTCCTATAAACTGTGGTGGAAAGTTAGAATTTGCTTTCATGTGTTCTCTAGGTAGCGAGAGTTGGGGTTTACTCCAATGACTATGACTTCTCATCTTCCAGAGAAGGGTCAGAGCAAGTTGTTCCAGGGCCCACTTTTGGGCTGACCAGAGCAGTGGTGCTTACAACCCAAACCAGACAAACCTCAACTATTTAAAGGCGGAGAACCTAAAACTCGCCTTTGGATGGAATTTGGTAGTACTGCTACCTAACCTGAATGTCTCTGGATCTTCATTTATCTGTCCTGCCCCACATTCTGCAGCAACCGCTTTAATGTGCCCTTCAAGTTATGTTTTATTAACAATACTACCATAGAAAATTAGGATTATTGCTAGCCTAGTTGCAAGTATTAATTAGGTAGCATGGTCTCTGTATGAGTTTGAAGCTACTGTGTACCCCAGAAAAGCCATGTTCTTTAATCCTCATTCAATATTGCTGGGTGGAATCTCTTTGATTGTTTCCATGGAGTTGTGACCCACCCAAGTGTGGGTGGTAACTTTTGACTAGATGGTTTCCATGGAGATGTCTCCACCCATTCAAGGTGGGGTTGCTTACAGGAGCCCTTTAAGAGGGAACCATTTTGGAAAAACCTCAGAACCAACAGAGCCCACATAGCCAGAGACCTTTGGAGATGCAGAAAAAGGGCACCCCCAGGGAAGCGTTATGAAATGAGGAGAGAAAACTAGCAGAGGTTACTGTGTGTTTTTCCAGCTGAGAGAGGTGTCCAGAACCCAAAGGCCCTAGCAGACACTAGCTATGTGACTTCCCAGCTGATAGAGCTGTTCTGGATGACATCAGCTTTTCTGGAGTGAAGGTAATCTCTTGTTGGTGCCTGAATTTGGACATTTTCATGGCCTTAGAACAGTAAACTTGCAAATTAATAAATTCCCTTTTTAAAAGCCATTTCAGGAGCTTAATAAACTAAAACAGTCTTTCCATAAACATTCATTGAATGCATATTATATATGAGACATGGCACTAGGAATGCAACCCTGAATGAATACCTGTAATAGGCTCTTCCTTTTCGTCACTTGTAGTGAATGGAAAAGTGAGGAAAACCTGCTCTAGGAACATGAAGCCTCTGTGACCTGATCTCCTTGTGCAGGGATCTCTCAGACTCACAATGAGGTTGGTTTCCACATACCTAATACATGTGTTTAAATCAGTGTTTTTCAAACTGCAGATCATTACCCATTCTTTGGCCTTCACATTAATTTAATGGCTTGCAACCAGCTCTACTTTTTAAATAAAATATAACAGAAAGTCTGCTGCATTTGCTAAGATTAATTCTTATGTAATTTTATAAAACTTTTGTTTCTGTTTTCTGTGTATATGTGTCTATGCACACTGGGTCTCAATGAAAAATGCACTTATTACTGCAGGTCATGGTCAAAAAGATTTCAAAACACTGGTTGAGACAACGCTTCTTTATATGGTGTATTTTCTGCAAAGAAAGCTCTGCTCACAGAGATTTCTTTCCCAGTGTTACCCTCTCCTCCTTCGCGTGTATCATTCACATGTAGGAATGAGGCTCTACTCTAAGCAGGCTTCTTTTTGTTATTGTTTAAACTCTAAGTCACTTGCACTCACTTATTTTTAGCCTCTTAAATTCAAATTTTCTTTCCTAAAATATTTCAGTTCTGGGAAGAGTTGTCAGGACCCACCCTCTTTGTATTCCTAGCCCTCAGAATCTACACAGCGCAAGGTTCTGTGCCTGGGGCCTCTAAATTAGGAATGCATTTATTTGCAGTTTTTCTGCCATGAGCCCTTTTGAATACCTCATGAGCGGAGAAAAAGAGGAACTCCCCTGGTCATCTATGCAACAGGGTCACTTACAGAACGCCTCCTAGTTCCTCAAAGCAAGCCTTTACTGGTTTCGTGAGAATTCATTAGTTTATGTTGGAGCTTGGACTGTCTGCTCGGGAGAAGTTGGGGCCCTTCTGCCCCCAGCCGGCACCTGGCCAACGAAAGACTCCTCCATACGCACTGACCACTGAGGGAAAGCTGATGCCACTTTCCATGCCATCCAGGTTCAAGGAGGAAGAGGGGCAGCAGAGAGGCAGGAGCCCAAGCCTGCACATGCCACAGGGGTCTGGTATCACAGGAGACTAGTTGGCACTGGCAAAGCAACTCAAAGACAAGAAGTACCATGTAAACTATCTATCTAGGCAAGGACAAGGCAGAGAGATCACAGGCATGGGAATCAGAAACTTCCTATATGTGAATTCCAGCTGTGCCTCTGCTTTCTTTCTAAATTCTAGAAGGGTACTGGGTCATATCAGAAAAACAAAAGAAATCTTGTTGCCCCATGACCAAGAACAGTGACCCATGGATTTGAGGTTGGAAAGGGCCCACGGAGCTGGTGAACGGCATCTGTTTCTGAAAATCTCCCAACATCAGATTGGTCTGAAAAAGAATGGTGTTGGTTTTGTTTAACCTTCTGCTTTCCCCGAGCTTTTTTATTTTATCCTTCTCTGGGCATGAAAAGATGATGAGATAAACTCCCAGCAGAGAAATCGCCACCAGGCTGATAGTTCTGCGGGACCTGAAGGAAGGGAAGAAATGAAGCATCTCCTACCTGTGACAGACCAGAGAATGTATGAGGCAAGGTATGGTGCACACTTTCGAGGACTGGGCAAGGTCTCTGTAGGGTTTGTGGGGAATTCCTCTCATGTTTTTTTCTCTGCCCTTAGAGTTTCAATTCCCCCAAATGCTCTTTCCATGGGTGGGATCAAGTAAGACGAGGGCTAAAATCAGCTCCAGGCCAAAGGTACTTTATAGCCCCCTCTGGGCTGGTTCTGAGGCAGGACAGCTCCAAGGTGGGGGGCACAGCTCCTGTCCCTTCCACCCTTGGTTTCTGTCTTTATTGGTATTTACCAGGGCTCACCTGCTTGCCACTCTTTGCCTTTGGGGATCCCTAGATTGTTGTTATGCAGGTATAAAGGTCACCTGCAGTTTCCCTTGCCGACAGAAATGTCGAGCTCCTGCGGTTCTGACCACAGAAGCTGCAGTCTTGACCGGGTTGCTGGATGATGCAAGCACCCCTGCAGCAAGGCCTGGACAGACTGCCTGAGCCTTTTCCAGGTAGGGTCTGAAGCTCATCCCAGCATCTGGCAAGAGCTCTGAGGCTCGCCTAGCCACTGTGAACTCAAGGTCAATATGGCAAGGGCTCTAAGCCAAGCTGCCTGAAAAAGACTCCCAGAAGCAGGGTTTTCAGATACATTGTTCTTTACGGAAAGTGGCCATTTCTCTCTTCTTCCCCTCTCACTGAATTCTGCTATAAACCTAGCCAGTTGGGTTTTCTCACTTCTAAAACTTACTTGAGTCAGAGAATACTAAGGACAGACACCTACTGCCGAGAAGCCAGATAATCAGCCCAGCAAACTCCATGGGGAGTAGCTCCATTTGAACACTGTCTTGCTTTATCTTCACCAGGATTTACTGCGTTTTGCACCTAAAGGAAGTTTTCCAGCTGTACAATTCACATCTTAAGGCAACATTAACCTTGGTTCTGCTCAGTAAAGAAAGAGACCATTCTATGTTTCATCCGTAATTTAATAAGAAAATCACTTAAAGATTAGACATCTCATGCAATCTCAGACAATAAAGAGAGAAATAGAGTGGAACTGAGCAGGCCTGGGTTTTTGTCTCAACTCTGCCACCAACTGCAAGATTAGCACCAATCTTGAGAAGCAAGAATGGTGCATAGTTGTTGCTGGCTGGGTGGCATCAAAGGTGGTCTGCCTCTGAGACAGAACAGCAACATGTGCTCCTTCAACCAGGAGAAAGAATTACAAACAAGAGACTCAACAGGCAATGGCCCAAAACACCGACCAACAGCCAGGTCAGAACTAATGGTGAAGCCCTATGTAGGTAACTTTACCCATTTCCAGGAATCACCCCATCACAGTAAACAGCCTCCAGAACACTATACAAAGAGGTCATTAGTGAGTTTTGACCTTTACCTTCTAAGAAGCTTCAAAGGCTGACAGACATAAAATTACAGCCATCTAGGGACTTTTCCAATGAACTTTGGAATCGGTGTTTCTTGTGGGTGCATGCACATGCATCTGTGGGTGGCAGATGGCGAGGACAGGTAATTCCAGGCTTGTGCGCCTGTGCATACTAATACAAAATAAGAGTGAATATGATGGATGTGCATATGCATGTAGACAGGTAATGTGAGTTTTACTGCATGTAAATAAAACAGTCTGCCAAGTATACCTGGACAGTGTCTGGCATAAATCCCATTCCCACAAATAGCATTACAAGAATAGCTCAGTGCAACAGAACAAGTTCAGTATTTCTGCTAATGTTCTTTATTTAGCAAATACACAATGAGATTCAAGTATAAATGAATATCTTGGACAGAACTCCATAAGTCTGCTGAAATGGAATTTGATCCTTTCATAGTAGGCAAACACATATTCACTACTTTAGCTGAATGAGAAATGTCATGAATGCACATGTGCTTCTTTCCTATTTATTAAATACTTAATCAAAAAATGCCAAGTAAAATTTTAGATTGTATTTAGAGGGTATCTTATTTGGACATGTTAACATTCTGTCTAGTCACAGACATCCTAGCCTTTATCCTCTCTCATTTTTGCAGATCTCTCTACTCAATTTTTGCATGGTGTTTTATTGTTTACAAGATCATGTGACTAGTAGGTAACAAAGCTGGAATCAGAACACAAGTGATGGACATTTAGTTCACTGCCCTTTTCATTTTATCACTCTGCCTTTAGAGTAAGATGCAATGCAAAAGGAAGTATGTAAATGATTTTGTCAATATCATAAAGGCAGGTTTTAACCTTAATTTTCAAGAGCCAATATCATCTCTGAGAACTGATGGATACCCAACACGTGTGAAAGCAGGTCAGAAGGGACATATGCCCTCAGGCATCAGCATATGGGTGTCCAAGAAGTTGCAAGGTTTTTGCAAATTCCAGTGCCAAAGCCAAGGTCTGTAGCAAGAGAAAGAGTGTCAATTCTCCCTGGGTGCTATTTTCCCTGTTATTCCATTAGCTAACGCCTAATATTAACACTTACAAGGTTTGCTGCATATCAAAACCAACCAGGAACTTGGAAACCAGCCTTAGGACTCCGGCTAGTTGAAGTCGGTGGATTTCTGGCCTTGAGAGTGACTCACGTTTGAAGTGGTAGAGAGTGAGGGTCCCTCCAGACCGAGCCAGTCATGGAAACTCAAGGTCTAGAGATTTTCCTAGATTCATCTTATCTCCTGTCTTCACTGCACTGAAGTCTCCATTCAGACTGATAGAACCAGATGAACAGGGCTACATTCTCTGAAATTACGCAGCCTCTGGGACCTCTGTACATTCTGCTAAAGGGCAGATCATTCTGAGGAATTCCTCTGGCTATGCTATGTCAGGACTTCAGCATCAGCCTTGCTTGGGAATTTGTCTTCTCCTTAATCTAGCACACTTCCCTCAAGTCAGACATGTCAGTCTGCCTTTTAGTTGGTGTCATTTTTCCCGGCACGAGGCCTTTGACTTGTTATAGCCCTGGCAGTTTGGCAGAATGTACAAACTTATCTCTCAAGGGACACTGATCCAGGCAATTCACATGCATTCAGGAGACCTAACTCTTAGAGGTATAACTCTGATATGTTCTTTTTCAACTAGGCCATCCCTTTATGAAGCTCCCTAACCTTTAAAACACTAATATTAAAAGTAGAGCAACACTTTATTATAGGATATCAAAGACTCACAGGGTTACTTAATTTTTGGGCAAACACAATTTTTTTTACCATCTGTATCAGGTTAGTTACAAAGCACTGTTATTTTGGGCTCCACAATGTCAGCCTGACTTACCCAAATACAAGAAATTCTGCTGATTGACTTAGTTATTCTGTTCATATAAACGATTACAATTTCACAGCTGTTTCTGATTAGTCCATGCACTGCTGGAGCAATGTACAAATAATTTTATAATGAACTCAGCAAATACAAGGATATGAGAAGTGGAACCAGTCTCACCTCCCAGAAAACCAAGCAGGAAGAACAAGGGCTGGAGCTTTCAGCACTCCAGGTTGAAATTCCTATCTGATATGATTCACTTTTTCCTCCTTATGTAATTCAGTATAACATATAACTGATGCTTTCAAAGAACCTTTGTCTGCAGATTTTTAGATTCAAGAGGGAAACCCAGTTAGCTTTGTAGGCTTAAAATCCCTTTAAAATTTTCCATCTTTGTAAATTTCTGTTTTTCTATTGAAACATTTCTATTTCCTGAGACAATTTCTTAAGTAATATATTTTTAGAAGGGGAAAATTGGGATTGAAAGGTTTATACTTATTTTATTATAAATAGAAATTAATTGTATTGTTTCATTTCAATACAGTACAATTAAGCTCTTAGAGTTTAGGCACAAGTTTTTCTTCTCCTGTTCTAGAAGACAGGCCACACAGACATTAGAAAACTAACAAAAAAGGGCATGAATAATTCAAATGAAGGGAATTTAAAAAAAAAGACAGGTAGAGATACTGACAAGTGTTCCCCAAAGAAATCATCTGAAGCAAAACAGGAAAAAGAGATTATAAAGTTTATACTTCTAAAATGAATTATGTTGGCTAGGATGTGGGGAAACACATTTTCAAGTAATGTTAGTGGGACTGTGAATTACTTCAACTTTTCAAAAATAATACCATTTTGGGAATTCTGACAGACAGAAATAAAAGCTTCTGTATGTTAACATATTTAAACACACATACAGATTTCAGAGAAGGGTTGTAGTGGTACAGAACTTCTTGAAACAAGCTGAATGATTAAACAAATTATGGCATATTAAGCAGCCATGACAATGAGTGAGTTTTTAAATCTAGAGAGACATCTATGATGTTTTGCTATGGTAAGAAAAAAAATCTTGAGGCATAATGTGTGTGATATGATTCTATTTTAATAGGAATATATATATATACACACACACACATACACACACACACACACATATATACTGCATATAGTTTAAGCAGAGAGAAAGTAGAGGACAGGCACAGGGCATATCTGGAACTGATAATATTGATTATCTCAAAGGTTTAGAATTTGAGGGAGAGGAGAAAAATTTCTTTATAAACTTCTATCTTTTTAGTCTTATTTACAGCAAGCATATAACAGTTTTATAATTTGGACAAATTAAAAACGTCAATTAAAAGAAATGATAATCACATTTTGTTCAACCATGGGGAAGCAAAGACTCTGAATTACAAAGACAGGACATCTGGTCTGATGGTTAGTAAAAATCTCTTCAAGCTCTCAGAGATATGTTGTTTCATCATAGAAAAGTAGAGAAGATGTGTACAACAATTCTGTATAAAAGAGTATAGTTAAAATAATACCACCCTCACAGTCCTTTTATCAACTCAGAATGCTTCTTCCTTTCCACTTCTCCCAACCCCACGAAAGAGAGAAGTCTAAGAAAGGAAAAAGTATGTGGTTTAAATAATGAGGTGAGATCTGTAAAATATCACTCAACGAAAGCCCTGACCTTAACAACAATTCAGGTTTTGGGCTTACCTCAAACAAAATGTAAGGCTTAAAAAAAACTCTAACAGCGTAAAACTAAGGAGGAGCATAGTGGTGAAATGTTACTCACAAAAGCTGAGATTATTTAAGTTGATACTCTTGGTATTTTTTAAACCTGCATAATAAGCAAACTGTGGCTCTAAGGACTAGAATAGATACTGCTTAAAGTAACCTGCTTTATTACTTTAAAAAAAAACATTTTAAAAAGGCCTTTTCAGTCTTCAACTAATTTGCCTTTTTCTAGGTCCTCAAATACCTAATTCTAAATTTCAGTACCACCTGAAAATTTAGTGGCCCTCAGTGGGTCTTCTGGGGCCTAAGAAAATATATATGGCTGAGTCTTCTTTTTTTCTGTCTCCCATTTCTTTCTCAATCCATCACTGTGTTCCTTCCTGGAAGTCCCAACCCAGCGTTGTGTTCCTAATGGTGCACACATATGCAGGCTGCTTGGAGGACAAGCACCCACATTTAAGAGTAGTCCACTTTCTTCTTCTCTATCTTAGGGCCGATCTGACTGTCTCCACAATTTAAATATCCGTCTCCATAACACAAGACTACTGTGAGTAAGACACAGATCTCACTGTTTACATTCTCAGAAAATAAGTAGCTAGGGTACTTCTCTGCTTTCAAAATCAATTCTGCTGAGAGGTCAGGATGGGTGAAGGAAAAATCTCAATAGAATAACAGTATATAACCTTCTGAATAGGTCTTCAGAAAAAAGCTTGGAAAGCTTCAGAAATGGACTAAGGTGACATATAAATATATGAAAAGCAAGAAATTCAACCAACTGGCCATTTGGTCTGCACAGTGCCAACTATATGACTAGATTTATTCTATCACTGAATTGGTTGTTTGTTTGCCTTAACTCAATGGATTAGCTGTTTAGGTGTCATTAGCAAGAACTGATGGTCATAGATTACGGCAGGTTCCACATATATGAATGCTGCCTACCTCACAAGGTTGTGTGAATATGAAATGATTCAATTAGGTGATTCATATTAAGTGGTGATGTTAAAGGAAGAAAGGAAAGAAAGAAAGAAGATAGGCAGGGAGAGAGAAAGGGAAGGAGGTGGGGAAGGAAGAAAGAGAGATTTCAAAGCTTGAGCCAGATCATGGAAAGCTATGATGAACTTAATTCACTTGAATTAGTATAACTGAGAGATAAAAGGAAATTAAGAAACTGAATTATTCTGCCAAGATGACTTATTAAAAGAGAAAGAATTTATTCATAGGCCACCCTAAAATGTTACACTTGTATAACATCGTAGCAACGTGTTCCCAGACCGTCAATCATGTTTATCGAAGCTACAGTTTAGTTTAAATGAAAATTATATATAATTGTTTCCCAGTTTATTTTAGCTACATTCTTCTTTTATAGAATTTTAGCAAAGTCGATTATTTTTGACCTCTCAAAAAGTATTTGTGACTAATCTTAAGGACTTGTAATGCTTTGCATGCTTCCCAGGAATCAAAGTTCCCTGACCCTTGGCCACAAGAAGCCACAGAAGCAGTGGTAACAATCCTGGACCTTAACTCATGGGCTCAGCTGCCATATCTGTGACTAAAGCAGCTTGGCAGGCTGTCTAATCCAATGGTCAGTCCCATACAGCTGATGGCTAACTGTGAGACACCTGGGACAAGTCCACCTGCCACTTTTTGGTGGCATGTCTTATCTTTGCTTTCCTGCCCTTTATCTGCTCTGCTAACCTCAGCAGAGTTGGCTCTACTGGGTGAGCAGATATCATGAGCTGGCAGCCCTCAAAAACTAAGATTCTTCTCTATGAGATTACTCCTTCTCATGGCTGTTAGGAGAATCAATGAGATGATTCACAGGAAACACTTGATAAACTACAGATAGCTATGGGATTAATGTATATAAAAAATAGTTCCTATATTTAGGCCTTTTTTTCTTTTTTGTATTTCCTTATGAAGAGAGTAATATTAATGGGTTTGTACATACTAACATTGACAGGGTGCACAGGTGGTTCAGTGGTAGAATGTTTGCCTTCCATGAGGGAGACCGGGGTTCAATTCCCAGACCATGCACCACCCCCCAAAACAAAACAAAAAACACATAGTCCCACATACTAACACTGACAATATGCTAATAATAATAACCCACAAATACCAAACAGCAGTTGTGCCAGACAATCTGCTAAAAGTGATGCATATACACGATCTTATCCAATCCTCATAACAATCCCAAGAGTTAGAGGTTTTACTCTCATTTTAAAGGTGGATAAACAGAAGTCAGAGACCTATACAAGACAGTGTTGGGACTAGAAGCAAGATCTGTCCAACTTACTTGGCTGCCCCATGCCAGTATAGGGTTAAACCATCCGCATTAACTACACCCAGGTAGCACAGCAGCTCACCCGGTGGGGTGGTGGTGGGTTCATAAAACAGATTCCTGGGCTTCAATCCAGACTTACAGAATCAGGCCTTTATAAATTACTAGTCACACCCATGGCTAAGAACCAGCATACTACAATACTGGGTAGAGTGTTAAGTAGAATAGTATTACTCAACTAGCTGAAGGTATTCTGCAGGCTTTTTGCAAACCTAGAATTATTATTACTTAAAAGTATATATGAGACAGAGTTAATTATTTTGACCAAACCACAATACTACAGAGTGAAGAACAAGTGACAAATGTCAGGGATGGGCAATACAATGAGACTCAGGGAGGGAGTATTCTTCTGTTAGCAGAGAGGTGAAACTTGAACTGTTCTTTAATTTGGGAGGTAAAGATGGAACACAATGTGTGTGTGTCTATTAATCTTCCTATGCCTGGAACATAGTAGATACAATAAATGTTTGTTAAATAGACGAATGAATGGACTGATTCCTCCAGGTGGAAATAATTTCACTCTCCTTTAAATGTCCCTGAATTTGATCTTCCTTTTTCATCTCATTTACCATGTTCTGATTTTCATTCCTGCTGTCTGAAACTATGTTTCATCTCAAACACAAGGTAGCATTCAGGGCAAACCCATCTTTTTCTGAGCTAGGTCTCCCACCTCCACACCCAGTAGTAACCCAAGCAGGGACCCTCCAGTGCTCAATGAGTAGCTTGCTTGATTCCAACTGCAACCTGATCCACATTTGTGGATCTGGTCAAAGAGTGAGTAACAAGGCATAAACCGACAAAACCTTGGCATATTTGTGGATTGCTGAGAAACAGCAGCAGAAAGAACTCTATATGGAAGTCATTAGGTATTTGGTAGACGTCAATGTCAGGGGAAAGCTTCAGGAAGCTTTCTACTTCTGGGAGATAGAATCCCAAATATCAGACACATAAAAGTGAAGGAGCTAGTAGTTCAGTGGTAGAATTCTCACCTGCCATGCCAGAGCCAGGGTTTGATTCCCAGCCCATGCACTTCCCCCATGCCCCCAGCACACACACACAAATTCAACAAATGGTGCTGCAATAACAGGATAGCCACATGGAAAAAGAATGAAATATGACCCCCACCATACAACAGACCAAAAAAAAGTGAAGGGTCTATAGCAAAAGGTACATTTTTTTTTTAATTTTGTTCTCCCAGTGTTGTTGTGGAAACCACATTTATTCCTAAAATGACAACCACAGTTAGGAATACCCTGGAATACCAAGACAGTTACAAAGACCTTTTACGAACATTGCCCACAACAGGGATTTCATGCCTGGCCAGAGCACTTAAGACAGGTAAGAGCACACCACTTTTCTTGCCCTCTTCCCCTTTAAGCTCTTTATCATTCTTGTGTCTTGGTGCCACACACTGCATGGTATCTGGGTGGCTCTCTAATACTTTGTACTGGTGCAGTGTTTTGCTGTTTCATACCATGTGATGGAGGAAGAGCAAAGGTTATTTAACTGCATCTCTTGGTTAAGGTAATTGAGGCTCCAATTGCAGGATGTGCCTGAGGGCTCAAAAAAATGGTTGAACACACAGCAGACACTTAATTTGTGACATGAACTAACAAGTGAAAGGAGGCATGAATCCCCCCAGCTGGAAATAATCTCATTCTAAGTGTTACAGTATTTAATCTGTACCTTGCTTACCTACATCACGCAACCTAAAAGAGTTTATGTGCTTCTATGGCAGCCAAAATTGTGCAAGGATTTGGGTAGGATCGAGGGAGGAAGATGATATTGCTAAACTGTTTTAATACCACCTGCAGAGTGTAGTTGGCATGCTTTCATTCAATACTTAGTGGGCTCCTACAGGTAGTTGGTGATTTGGAGAATAATATAACACCTCTGTATACGCTGAAAAACTCAATACTTGGTGGAAGGGAGGGAAGTGGCAGGCAGGTAAACACACAAAGCAACACTAGAAGGCAGCGCTGTGAACACTGCTGAGGAGGGATTGAGAAGCAACGTGCCCAGGAATCAAAAAGCGATTTACATGTTGATTATTCAACACCATGAATGTAATATATGCGACTGAACTGTACACTTTAAAGTGGTTCATTTTATGTTATATGTATGTCACCTCCTTAAGATAAAATCATTTTTTGTTTAAAAAGTGATTAGAAACCAAAATAGAAAATTTAGAGTTATTTTATCGGTTATAGAAAGGGGCATATTTGAAAAGAAAAAAATTGCCAACGACTTAAAATGAAGCTACATAAATGCAAACGTTCCAAGAAATGATCGTGGTGATGAATATGCAACTATGTGATGATATTGTGAATTACTGATTACATATGTAGAACGGAATGATCAAAAGTTATGAATGTTTGCGTTTGTTTGATGTTTTTTGGTATTTAAAAATAAAATAAAATGAAGCTACAGCATCGCTTTTCAATAGCTTTGGGAAACTGGCAGAAGAAAACCCTCCCAGGGCGAGTTCTCTGAGACTACACGCGTCCAAAGGGAGGGAGGGGGGCGGTGTCCAGTGAAGAGCCAGGCGCAGAACTGATACGCGATTTTCAGAAAAAGAGACCAAATCCACCCTGGTCATTGCTGACAACTAGAGAGGGTTCCCGGAAAGCTCAGATAGGGACAGGAGCCCGTGAGGGTCTAGGAGGAAATATTGCGCCGGGATTAACCAAGATCAAAAGACCTGGCCAGGCTCGGTTCCTCACATAGACACACCCTTTGTTAATCTCAAAGAGTAAATAAAACAATAATCTGAAAGAGTTCTAAATCTAGTACCGCCAGTCGAGGATCTGGGTCACCCCGACTGGGTTAGCAGCTTTCCCCTGCAACTTTGTTCTTTTTTAAAAAAGGAAAAGTAAGTTAATAGAAAGAGTAGGGGGAGCGAGACCCAGGTAAAGCTGTCCAGAGAGTTCGGAAGCGGCCCTCGGCGCTCCTACACCGCTGACGAGCAGTCGGGCTGTCCTGCAGCACCGGGAGGCGAAGCCGGGTCGCGCGGGAGGGGTGCTATTCCCACAGCAAGTTGGGCGAGACGGTTCCAAGCACGAATTGGCCCCGGAGATGCCCACAAGTCCCCACGCGCCGGGGCGCATCTCCGGGACGCCCCTGCCGCGCAGTAACTCCGGCGACTGACCCAATGGAGCGGCCTCCGCAGAGCACAGAGGGCGCGCCCAGCCCCGGGACCGCCGGCGTCTGGATTCTCCCGGCGACCCGCCCGGCCCGGCCCGCAGGACCTGCGGCCGCAGACTCCGGAATCGCGCCCCTCATCAGGCCGCGGGCAGAGCCGGGCTTCCGCGCGCCCGAGCCCAACGCCCACACGGACACGGCCTCGACGTCCCCGGACGGCCCCCGCCACTCGGGCCGCGTCGCCCGTCCCGCGCCCACCGCGTGCCAAGCCGCGCTTCCGCGCCCCGCCGTCGAGCCCATCCCTTCCCCGGCGTCCCGGCGACCGCGGGGGCTCCACAAGCTCTGCCCAGAGACCCCGAGCCCTGCCTGTGCCCGGGACGCGCCCGAGACGGCGACGGCAGCGTGTCCCCTACCGCGCAGCGGCTCCGGACGGCTACACAGCTCCGCGGCGCGCAGGGCATGTTTTCTGGAAAACTTCTTCCTTGGCCCGCGAGGGCTGAGCCGGGCGGGCAGGAAAGGCGCTCAGCGCCGGGAGGCTGCGACCATCCGGGAACTTCGCTGTGATGTAAACCCTCCCCCTCGGCTCCCCGCCACCCCCCTGCGGCCCCGCCACATGTGGACGCGCCGCGAGGCCGCCGCGCCCGCAGCCCGCCCTTCGCCCTGCTCTCCCTGCGGCGCGCCCTCCCTGCCCGGTGCTGAGTCTTTGCGCCCCAGAGCCTCGGGACCCCACGGAGGTTGGCGGCGGGAATGGGGTGCCTAGGGCTGGGGTTAGTGTTTTTCTCCGTCCCCCTCTCTGCTCAGTGAGGGGATGAAGCTGTGGAGTCCCGGACGAGCGTTTGCCCAGAGGAGTGCAGACTGGAAAGGGTGTCCTTTCTCCCAAAGACTTGCTTCCTCTCCAGCTCTTCGCTGCTGCTGAGAGTCTCCCCTCTGCCACGCGGGTGAAAAGCCGTTTTCCCATCGCCTTCCTTTCTGTTCACAATAGAGAGGGTCCAGTTTTTGAGACATCTTAAAATTCAAATTCATGTTTAAGTGAATTAAAAGTTCCTTTCTTTCCGCCCCCGCCCCTCTTCCGGGAAGTGGAACCCACAGAAGCCCAAGGGTCCACACGTATCTCTCTCCCATTGTCTCCCCACAGCGTGCTGCCCTTCCCGTGGAAAGAGCCAAGGTAGGGGATTCTTCTAGTAGTTTGCTACTAATGAGGATGGATTTATCATCACCCAGCAGGATCCTCAAATATGGTCTACCTTGGGATCTACAGCAATTATTTGGAGAAAACAGACTATTCCAAGCGAGGACTCATATTTTTACCAACTCTAAAGGCCATTACCTCCAGGCCCGAGAAAGAAGTTATTAATACTCACTAAAATGACACAGAGATTAGACACATTAGAATGTGTGCATTTGAAAAGAGCAACAACAGAAAATTTATGAGCAATATAATGACCATGTAGTCACATTGTTAAAATATCAAGGCTGTCTATTTTCTTGAATAGAAGCAGAAAAGTTGGAAATATATGCTTTTCAGATTGGTGCCCAATCTCCTTCATTCTTGACTCCAGGTTTTCTCTGTTCCCACAACATTCCCATGTGCACAATTGTATCTTGACATGCTTTTAACAGATACAATAACCCTCTAGAAAAGTGAGTTAGTAACATGGGTAAACTTATGCCTGACAAATTTTTGTTCCTAAATGTGCCCATCTTTTTAGTTTATTATATATTTGTTATTCTTTTTCAACCATTTCTATAGTAACATATGCATACTGTTTTATATAAAATGAAAGCAAGTGATTTCATATATCAATATATACTCCAGACTTTGAAAACAAAACAATAACAGTTATCACAGTGTGACATGGAAATTAAGGCCAGGTGCTGCTTGATTTAACAATTACTAGTTCTCTAAGCTTCAGTATCACCTAAAGTAAGGTAACAATAATTCCTACTTCCTAGGATCATTGTAAGGATTAAATGAGATAATCCGTCTAAAGATGAGTAGAATGGTGGTGTACAGGTAGTACAGGGATCTTTACTTATCCTTGATTCCCCAATGTCCAGCAGAGCTCCTGGCACCTTGTAAGGGATCAATTAAATATCTGTCGGGTCAAGAATTCTTTTAACAATGTAGATGAAACTTGAAAACATCATGTTGAGTGAAATAAGCCAGACACAAAAAGACAAATATTGTATGATCTTACCCATGTGAAGTTAATTAAATTAGAGTAAATAAAATCATTGAGTCAGAAACTAGACTACCATTACCAGGGGCTAGGGTGGGTGGTAATATGGAGTTAATGCTTAATTGATTCAAAGTTTCTGTTTGGGGTGATAGAAAAGTTTTGGCAATAGATGGTGATGATAGTAGCGCAATATTGTGAATGTAATTAACACCACTGAATTATATATTTGAATGTGGCTAACAGGAAATTTTAGGTTGCATAAATGTTAGTAGAATAAACTTTTAAAAATAACATAGAACTGTACAACTCAAATAGTGAGCCCTAAGGTAAACTATGAACAATAATTAATAGTGTACTTAAAATGATATTGTTTCATCAGTTATGACAAAGGTACAGCACTAATGCAAACCATTAATAATAGGGAAACTGTGTGTGTGAGGGGAGGTATATGGGAACTCTATTTTCTGCATGGTTTTTCTGTAAACTTACAAGTTCTCTAATAAAAAAAAGAATGGTCTTGAATTTATGTCTTTCAAGAATTTTAGCATTAGTATAACACAGAAGAAAATTAAGCAAGTGAAATAAATGTTCCCCATCAATCTTTTCACAATTGAAAACCTGTTTAAATCACTCCAAAGGCTAGTGATCAGTTGTCTAGAATCCACCCTCTTTCTCTCCTCAGATGCCGACATTTATTTATCTTCACAAGGTCTAAACCTGAATCGTATTTTATCAATGGTAATTTTCTGGTTTTGATATGTATACTTTGGTTTTGTAAGATGTCAGCATTTGAAAAACCTGGGTGAAGAGTGTATGGAAGCATTTTTACTATTTCTGAAAATTTTTGGAAGCATGAAATAACGTCAAAATGAAAAGTTGAAAAATGTTTTTAATAAAAAGGAATCAAAGCTTAAAATTCTACAATAGATACTTCATTCCCTTGGATAATGCCAAATTGCAGCTTGAGATGAGGATGCTGAAAATAGTGGCATGCAAAAATACTATGTTAAAACTTTGTAGTCCTGTATCCTTTAGTTTGAAAGAGTTAATAAGAAAAGGAATGGTTTCTTGAATCCTAGCAGATGAAGATAGGCTAGAAATGTTATAATAATCTTTGGAAGGAAGGAGAAAGGATGGAGTTGAAATTGGAAAACTTCAACTTACCAGCTTACAATACTAGTAAGTAGATATATTTGCCCACCGTTTCATAGCTGCCGTTTTTAGTCTCTTACCTTTACTTCTAAACTAGCTTTATTTACACTCATAATTACTTATTTAATGCCAGTCTTCCTCAGCAGACAGTAGCCCCTGAATAGGAAGGTGTCTTAGTTTCCTGGTAAATATCATACAATGGGTTGGTTTAAACAAGGGGAATTTATTGGCTCATGGTTTTGAGGCTGGGAGAAGTGCAAAACGAAAGTGTCATCAAAGTGATACTTTCTTCCCAAAGACAGGCATTCTGAGGCTGGCTGCCAGCAATCCTCGGTCCTTGGTTTTTCCTGCACACAGCAATGCACCTGGCTATGTCTTCTCCTTTCTCTTCTGGATTCTATTGACTTCCAGCTTCTGATTGCTTCCCTATGGTTTTCTCCTCTGAGGCCTTCTCTATAAGGCCTTCAGTAATAGGATTAAGACCCTGACTTATCTGCACCATACCTTAACTGAAGTAACCTTTTCAAAAGGTCCTATTTACAAAGATTCACAACACAAGAATGGATTAAGTTTAAGGTAGGTTTTTTTGGAGTCCTCAGCTCCCGTCCCCTTAGGAGGGGAGCGGCCCTGCCTACTTGGTTCAGCACAGCATTCCCAGGATCTGGCACATTGTTAGTACTCACTAGCATTTGATGAATAATGCCAACCCAAACTCTTTTACATCTGGTATCATTTAATTCTCACAGCAACTTCATGAAGTTCATGATGAGACTCAAAGAGCTTAGTTAACCTACCCAAGGTTACTCAGTTTATGAATTTGAGACTCCAAATTAGTCTGATTCTAATAACCGTGCTCTAACCACTGAGATAGACTGTTTCTTGACTTTAATTCCTGTTTATTTCACATCTGAATTTCTCTGTAGTAAATGAGTTGGAATTGACTAGCATCCAGATTCCTTGGTGCCAAATGTATTTGGCAAAAGAGAAAGCAATATATTTACCTGTAAAAAGAATTGTTGAGGCGGGCCAAGATGTGACTTAGCAATGTGTGCATTTTAATTCGTCCTCCTGAACAACTACTAAATAACCAAAAACAGTACAGAACAGCTCCTGAGCCACGTCAGTGACCAGACACACAGCGCACCCCAGTCTGGACTAGCTGGACTGGCTGTGAGCCCCCCCAGAACCGTGAGTTCCTCAAGCTGTGGCGGCCGGCGCCCCTCTCCCACAGGCTTCTTCCCAGAGGGGAAAGGAAAGAGACTTTACCAGAAGCAGGGGCTGAGCCCAACCAAACGCCAATTGTGGAATTAATTAACAAATTCTGACTACTAAAAATAGGCCCCCAGCTCAGGTGAACCTGGTCAAAGCAGAGGTCACTCATTTTTGCCCCGGCGCCAAGGGGACAGGGCTGACGGAAAAAGAAAAAAAAAGGAAACAAAGGTTTTTGTGGCTGAGTTTCTACAAAGGCTTGACTGCCTTTGGATACAGTGGCAGGGCTTCTCAGGCTGCAGTTGCCCCAGGCATAGGCAGAAACAAGCTCATTTGAGGGCCAGTCTGGAGCCTGTGCCTTCCCCAGGGGAGGGGTGAAACCCAACTCAGGTGGAATCCCTCCCTCAAGGAATTCAGACACCAGGGCTTGGTAATTTGAAGCCATTAAAACCAGCCTACAACCTCTCCTTCATCACCTCCATGCCCCTAGCAGGGTGAGTCTGCCAAAATTAAAGGTACTGCATCATCTTTTACTGGTGGGACCTGCAGGCAGACAAGCACCACATACTGGGCAGGATAAGAGAAACAGAGCCCAGAGACTTCACAGGAAAGTCTTTCAACCTGCTGGGTCTCACCCTCAGGGAAAACCCACGCAGGTGACTCTTTCATCCTGATAGGAGGCCAGTTTGGTCTGGGAAAATCTGGCTGGGGTCTATAATACCTAAGTAGACCCTCCTAAGGGTGGGGCGGAAAAGGCACCATATTAGCAGGGCAAGAAACAGGAAAACAAGAACTGAAAAATTTGCCTCTGTTAAACAAAACCTAAGCTAGAGGTCCAGATAAAGCTGAACTGAATGTCAAACAACAGATAGACAACAAATTCATCCAGCAAGAAAACCCTAGGTAAAAGAAGTGAAAGCAATCTCCAGAATAAACTAATTAAGGTAATTAAATGCCTAGATGCCAGCAAAAAATAACAAATCACACTAGGAAAATTGAAGATACAGCCCAGTCAAAGGAACAAACCAACAATTCAAATGAGATACAGGAGCTGAAACAATTAATTCAGAATATACGAACAGACATGGAAAACCTCATCAAAAACCAAATCAAAGAACTGAGGGAGGATGTAAAGAAGGCAAGGAATGAACAAAAAGAAGGAATCGAAAGTCTGAAAAAAACAAATCACAGAACTTATGGGAATGAAAGGCACGATAGAAGAGATGGAAAAAAAATGGAAACCTACAATTGTGGATTTCAAGAGGCAGAACATAAGATTACTGAATTGGAGGACGGAACATCTGAAATCCAACAAGAAAAAGAAAATATAGGGAAAAAATGGAAAAATATGAGCAGGGACTCAGGGAATTGAATGACAATATGAAGTGCATGAATATACGTGTTGTGGGTGTCCCAGAAGGAGAAGAGAAGGGAAAAGGAGGAGAAAAACTAATGGAGGAAATAATCACTGAAAATTTCTCAACTCTTCGGAAAGACTTAAAATTACAGATCCAAGAAGTGCAGCGTACCCCAAAGAGAATAGATCCAAATAGATGTACTCCAAGACATTTACTAATCAGAATGTCAGGGGTCAAAAAGAAAGAGAGAACCTTGAAAGCAGCAAGAAAAAAGCAACCCATCCCATACAAGGGAAGCCCAATAAGACTATGTGTAGATTTCTCAGCAGAAACCATGGAGGCGAGAAGACAGTGGGATGATATATTTAAATTACTAAAAGAGAAAAACTGCCAACCAAGAATTCTATATCCAGCAAAATTGTCCTTCAAAAATGAAGGAGAAATTAAAACATTTTCAGACAAAAAAATCACTGAGAGAATTTGTGACCAAGAGACTACCTCTGCAAGAAATACTAAAGGGAGCACTAGAAACAGATACAAAAAGACAGAAGAGAGAGGTGTGGAGAAGAGTGTAGAAAGGAAGACTATCAGTAAAGGTAAAAAGAAGGAAAATTAGATATGACATATAAAATCCAAAAGGCAGGTAGAAGAAAGTACTACCCCTGCAGTAATAACACTAAATGTTAATGGATTAAACTCCCCAATCAAAGGACATAGATGGGCAGAATGGATTAAAAAACAGGACCCATCTATATGCTGTCTCTACTCAAAGGACATGAGGGCAAGGGCACAAACAGACATTTGCACATCAATGTTCATAGCAGCATTATTTACAATTACCAAGAGACGGAAACAGCCAAAATGTCCATCAACAGATGGATGGCTAAACAAACTGGCATATACATACCATGGAATATTATGCAGCTGTAAGACAGAATAAAGTTATGAAGTATGTAACAACGTGGATGGACCTTAAGGACATTATGCTGAGTGAGATTAGCCAAAAACAAAAGGACAAATACTGTATGGTCTCACTGATATGAACTGACAGTGAATAAACTTTGAATATTTTGTTGGCAACAGAGACCACCA
>PVIY010042256.1:0-21084 GCA_004026745.1 Myrmecophaga tridactyla
CCTTTGTTCTCCTTGTGATATCTATGTGTACCATGAGATTCCACAGATCCTACTTTGAAGCTGTGCTTTCTGCTTTTTTTATGCCGTGTGTATCCCCTTCTAGTCTTACTTGCTTTTGACTCTTTTTCAACTTCTTTTTTCTCACTCTTAGTTCTTTCTCTGTGTGATTCTTTGGAGTCTCACAGTGAAAAGATACAACTTGACTGCTAGTTTTCAAAAGCCACAAGTGAAATGTGCTCAGGATCTTGAGATATCCTAGTGCCAAGTGTAAAAACTTTCCTAAATGCTGCAGTTTTGGCAAGAAATTCCAAACACTTGTGAGGATGTGGCAGAGTAATACAATTATGGAAAATACTGACTGGAATATCAGAACAGAGCCTCAATCTTAATTTAATGGATTATAGTTGCATTATTGAGTTTGTTCCTTGGAACACACTTCAAAGAAAGTAAAATCTATTCTTTTACAATAGCATTTTAAAATCCAGTTACAAGCCATTTCATAGTAAAATTCCTAGAACATACATAATTTGAGAGCGTATTTTTTGATGTTTGAATGTCAAAAACTAAGAAAAAAATAGAACTCAATTAAAAATTTTAAAGTCCTGAATTTCTGAGGCAAAATTATAAAATCGAACTGAAAACTAAAAAATATTAATCATAAAGACACATAAATGTTTAAGAAGTACCTAAATAGCCAATTAGCTTTCGTGTTCTATGGTATTGTTATTTTAGAAAATATGCATAATAAATAACTATGTATTTAGCATATTATAAAACATAAATTAAATGCTTTGGCTCATTATTTATCTTTGATCACCATTATTTTATACTTTAAAAATATAGTGATACCAGTCAGAGATGAACTATTCAATGAACTCTTCTTGTGGGAAAATAATACTCGAACATATCAAGGGATGGTAAATGATATTCAAAAAACAAACTCTCTGAGCAAAATATGGTGGGGCTTAGCAAAATATGATGGTGGGAAAGTTCAGGGCATGTCCAGAAAAATTCTAAAATTGTTAACTTTAAATGTATAACCTTAGCCCTTGCAAGAAATTAGAATAAATGGAATCTTTAAAACGATGTCTCCAGCCACCCCTTCATGGACCCTACTTTTTCCTCAAGGAGGACAAAGCATAAACCATAAGGCACAAGTTTCTTCATCAATCTTATGGCATTTTCTACTGAGTTGAGTTTTGTATGCCTCTCCTGAGAGGTCAAGTTCATATGCAAACATGTGGCCTCCACAATGAGACACCATGGTGCATAAAACGTTGAAATGCCATAAGATCTAGAGGCAGGTCTAGATTCAAATTCCAATTCTACCACCCATAAGCTGTGTGACATTAGACAAATAGTTGACCTCACTAGAGGTAAGATTTCTATGAAACAACAAATGTTTATAGTAATAAACACACAATATGAATGAAAATATATCACAGTGTGCTTGGTAGATGTGTATTTCTCAACTTCCGCCTTCATGTTCTTTTATAAAACACCACACGAGGATCTCCCACTGTATCTACTCACCAATTTGCATCCAATTGCAGTACTTTGTCCATCTCTAAGCTTAATACAAACACCAAAAGTCAAAATATTCCTACCCCATACATGACCCCTATTCAGATGGCTCAATTTTGAATGCTTGTAAGTACAAACTGATATAAACACATATTTAATTACATGATTAATTATTATATATATACAATGTAATATGATATATTACATATCTAACTGCTGGTGCATCATATGAAACACTATAGAGTTTTGTTACTGTTACAACTTCCAAAAATTCACTATAAGGATTCCAAAACCACAATTTTGGCATTCATTCTTCCATGACACATACATTATTTTTTCCCTGAAGCATTGCTTAAACCTTTCTGGATGCTCAGTGAACATAAGTAACATCCAGAGAAGCCAGAAACTATAAAATTAAAGTAAAAATCTAATGACAAATAGCAGCATACTTCTCTAGGGAACTTTTTTCATAGAAGATCCAGTTCACAACCTTTGTCCCAATATCATTAATCTGCCCTTTCAGAAATCTAGAATATTTTTACTTGCTTTCTTAAAGTTTCTGTAGCATGGATTCTCTTCTGGTAATGGTGTTACCTTGTCAGATTAATCTGTTCACAGAAAACCAATATATTCACTGGAAAAATATATTAGAATAATTGTTTGAAGATGACCAAAGCAGGCAGAAATAGAAGGGTAATTGATACTATAAGAAATGGAGCTATACTGAGTGGGATGTGACTTTATAAATTGTTTTACCTGGGGGCAAATTAGTCTTCAATGAGTAAAGTGAACAGTAAAAGCACTGTTCTGAAGTTTGCATATATGCTTTATACATGCCTTTTTATAAGACTTCTCTGGTCACTGAATCATACCTAATTGGAAGTAACTTCAACTGTCTCAGCAAATGAAACATCTGGAAGGCTGACAAAAAAAAAAAAGCAGAACTTTCAGGTATAGCCCACTACAAGAGAGGAAGAATTCAGAATTTGGATGTAATAGAGTTCTTGCTACCCGATTTAAAAATCAGCACCATTGAAAGAAAGGTAATATAAATCAATTCTCTGCAATTATGTCATCCACAATGATAAACCTTGTATAGATCTACAGGGAAAGATGGAAGTATTGGGCAATGAGATGCATAATAGTTGGATTGAAATTAAATAAGGAGTTAACAGTAATTCTAAGATTTAAAATACACTATAGGAAATTATTTATTGCATTCGGTTGGCTTAATAACAGTTCAAGTATGACAGATAAAAGGGTCAATAAACTTGAACATAGAATGATACAGTCATTGGCTCTGAAGAATGAAAAGAAAAATATTTTTAAAAAAATGAAAAGTGTCCTAATGGCCAATGGAAGAAAGTGAAGTGATATCACTGATTTTTATTTAACATTTTAGAAACTGAAGAGAGAATGGGAAATGGGGCAAAAAATCATTAGAAAATTTCCTGAGTTTGGTGGTAAGTATGACCTTACACATCAAGATGCTGAGTGAACCCTAAGCAGAATAAATAGAAAGTGAGTTACATCCAAGCTTCTGTAAAACCTTGAAAACCAGCCACTGAAAACCAAAGATAAATAGAAGAGTCTGAAAATAGGCAGAGCAAAAAAGATAATTTGCATATAGAAGAACAATCATAGAAATAGCTTTCTTCTGTTCAAAAGTAAAGGAGGCCACAATATAATTATTATGTTTAAGTGCTGACAATTAAAAAAAACAATAACATTGTTAACCTAGAATTCTATATCAAGTGAAAATATCCTTCAAAAAAGACAAACTGATAGAATTAAAGAGACTGATAGAATAAAAGCACAATTATAATTGGAGATTTTAATAACTCACTCAGTATTAGAACCACTAGAGAAAAAGTAGAAAAATATATGGATCTGATCAAATGTCAGACTGCAAAGTATACATTCTTTTTAAGTGAACTTAAAATATACTGCTCAATAGGGAACAAATGCTTGTGCATAAAATAAGTCTCACTGTATCACTAAAGATTTTAATCCTACAGAGCATGTTCTCTGAAAAGCAGAAGTATGTTAGAAATCAATAACCATAAAATACATGTAAAATTCCCAAAATAATTGGAAATAGTAAAAAATTAGTTGTACCTTGGTGTGTGTTCAAGGGCACTTAAAAATGTTTTTACCTTTTTGTTAGGTAGAATATCAATTAGTTTAAGTTGACTGATAGTGCAGCTAATGATTGATTACCTTTCTATTGTTTCTCCAATATCTGAGAGTGTGAGTGTTGCTATCTCTAACTGGGTATTATTAGTCTGTTTCTCCTTTCAGTCGGACCAGTTTTTCCTCCATGTTTTTTGAACCTCTATTGTTATGCAAATATTCACTTTCGATTTTTATGCCCTTTTCATTAATTGTTTTATCATTGTAAAGTTGTATTCTCTGTTCCTAGCTATATGCCTTGAAGTCCATATTGTCTGACTTTGATAGGTCTATTTTGATTAGTGTTTCAATAATTTATCTTTTTTCATCATTTTCTACATTTTATCAGTAAATTTTATAAGGGCATAATATACATACAGCTGAATGTGTTCTTTTTAACTGTACAGTCCGATGCTATCTGACAAATAAAGCCATGCATAGTTAAGTCTAGTGAACTCTACAGTTACGTTTTCCAGTCTTGGCTCTGCAACTTATGAATTATAAATCTATGGAAAATAATGTATCCATTTTTACTGAGTAACATTTTTGTAGGATCCTTTCCTGCCCCCCAGACTACCTCATATGTTAGCACTTCTAGTAATTTTTAATAATTTGTCTAATGTATGCATTTATTCAAACAATATTTCTTGAATGCAAGTTATATGTCAGATCCTGTTTTATATGCTGTGCTATTGTAGTGGACAAAAGACCCACTATTCATATATCTTACATTTTAGTTACAGGAAGAATAAAACAAAAGAAATACAATATATGTCAGGTATATTCAATGAAGAAAAGATTGGAAGCGATTATGGGATGCTCTTAGATAAAGTAATTAGTGGATTCAGGGACATTTTAGGCAAGACTGCTCAAGGCAAAGGGAGATTCAATTGCAAAGTGCCTGAAATTGGGTCATTCTATTATTTAATGGAGCGCCACCCTCGTCAGTAAATACAAGTGACTATAGGAACTGTGTACCGTTATATCCCCAGATACATGAGTTTGAAACAATAGCTCATAACTCATAACATTTGAAATGAAATTATGGCAAGCAGAGAATTATTGCATGCAGAGTTAGACTATAATTCAAAAGAAGTTCTAGACACTTGCAATAACAGGAGATCTGGGCATAACTGCTGAAGTAATTTGTAATAAATCGTTGTTGGTACAAAAGTTTTTTAAGTTTCTAAAATAAGCATAAAAATGAAAAAGCATTACTTTGAAACCACACTATTTAAAAAATATTGTCTTATGCATTTTGTTACTTTTCTGCAAATTTTTCTGTGAATTAGGGAAACAACATTTACTTCACAGCAAGTGGCTATATAATTCTCAATTTTAGAGACCTGTATGAATTATCTATGCCACAAAGTTCTATAACTTAATGAAATACTTTGAGTTTCTACCATAAGCCAAGTAGTTTATATTCACTTGTTCTTTAATATCCATAGTACTACTATATAAAAGGTGTCACACCTATTTCATACTTACAAAACTGAGGGTAAGACAAGTTACTTAAAAACAAAGTGACAAAGGGTTCCTAGGCCAGATAAACCTTGAAACTGAGAGGGCCCAACTTCACCAGAAAATCAGGTAGTTCTCTCCCCCTATTCCATATTATCAACAGCCAGAGCAAAAATGTTTCATTTCCAACATGAAAAAGTTAGAATGAGCATAGCCCAAATACCCCTAAAGATTGGGAGAAACATCAAAGGAGAAGATGGAGTTATAACAGAGAAGGTAGGATTTAAGAAATGAATATGACTGCTGAATTATTATACTGATATTTCTTTTAATCTCTAGTGTCTTAGAGTAGCTAGAAGGAAAAACCTAAAATTGTAGAAGTGTAGGGTGCATGGGTGGTTAAGTGGTAGAATGCTCTCCTTCCATGTGGAAAATCTGGGTTCAATTCCCGGACGATGCCCCGCCCCCCCAAAAAAAATGTAGAACTGTAACGCATGCAAACTGTGAAATCTGTTGTATAATTAATTGTTGCAGTGTACTTTAAAATTTATTCTTTTTTTGTATATCTGTTATTTTTCACAATAAAAAAATAAAAGAATCAATGTTGACCTCCCCCCAAAAAAGTGACAAAGTTGTATCTGTATGACTGATTTCATCTCCAACTATTATGCCTGTAAAATCATAGATGTAGGTTTATAGTGATTTGTATTATCACTATAGTCACAGGAAATATTTAGTATATGAAGTACCCCTTAATATAAACTTAAATCTTTATAATTACTGATGTTGATGATATCTCTCTATATAAAATTTGTGTAACAATTGAGTTTCAAACATGAAACTGTTACCTCATATAAAACCTTATTTAAGTCTCAAAAAAATTCATAATATGTACAAGACCGGCATTAAAATGCCAGCTTTACAAATTGATGTTCCGAGATGAGATTAAGAAAATTCCCACAGCATTTAAGGGATATAGTACTAATTTCAAATTAAGATTACTGGCTCTGTATGCTTCTGAGAGTCATCTGTTTAAAGGAATCTAAAGGATTTCACAGAAACTACAGTCTAACTTTTTTCTTTTAAACAACAGATATTTTAAATAATTTGTAAGTCAGATTCTTTTTTTTAATGTCCCCAAGTCATATGCTTTAACTCCTAAACATAGCCTGATTTCTTGTGTCTGTCAGGCCTTTGTGTGACAACATTATTTGCTGAGGCTAACCAATATCCAACTGGACCAGGACTATTCACAGGCACCAGGAATCGAACCAGGGTCTCTGGCCTGGTAGGTGAGAGTTCTACCACTGAGCCACTGTCGCATCGCCCTTGGGGTTAACTTTTTATTTCATAAAAATTATTGTAAGTGTGATATATAGTATGTTGCCTTTGTGAAAATTAAGGAATCTGTTGTTTATGAGTGAAGAAAGCTGGGATGTTATTTGCTATTAATTCAGCTTTTGAACTTTGGACTGGCTAAATATTGAAAGTAAAAGCCTTCAAAGATGACAGTCTGCATTACGTTTACAGAGAGAAGGGTGAACTCTCCTAACTGTATCACTGATCAAAGACATATACATGATTGAGGTAGATAATTCACAACAGAATTCCAGGCTTAGATTATTATTGAATTCCCACCTCACAGAAATATTTGCTAATAGACATTTAAAATTAATGAAAGGGCGGGCCACAGTGGCTCAGCAGGCAAGAATGCTTGCCTGCCATGCCAGAGGACCCGGGTTCGATTCCCAGTGCCTGCCCATGTAAAAAAAAAAAAAATTAATGAAAAGGTTTTTACTGACCAAAATTAAAGAGACCTAACAGCACAAATAGTTTAAAAAACAATATTACACCATGGCTGTATGCAAGCTTGAATAATTCTAGAACTCTGAGAAATTCTAAGGAAACAAAATTAAATGCCATATTCTTTAATTTTAAGGAAATTTCCATCTCATATTTCCTAATTAGTTTCTCAATTTTAGCTTAAAATGATTTATTTAGAGCTGTGATAATCTTTTTCTTATCTTCTTAAATTTCTCTTTACAATAATATATCTAAATTTGGGTATGTAAGGAATTATGTAATACAAGGGCTGAATAAACACTAAACTGCCTAAGTGAAATAGTTCAATAATTATGAAGATCTAATAATTTTTCATCTGCTTAGAATGAGTGAAGTCAGTGAGTCAGCTGTTAGTTGATGAAGGGGAATTCATAAACAGCCTGCAATCTTTGCTAACCTTTTCTACACAATTCAGAATTTTGGGTGGGGGGGGTAAGGGGGGCACGGGGAAGCATCGGAATAGAACCCGGGTGTCCGGCATGTCATGCAAGAATCCTGCCACTGAGCCACCATCATACCACCTTATACACAATTCAATTTTGAAGACTGATTCCATTATGTATTCCCACTGCCTTTTTACTCTTATTTTCTTATCAGTGTCTTAGCAACTGTTGTGTCAAACACTACCTTAGAAATGTTAAAGAAAAAATATTTCAAAGAATGTGTTTAGGATTCAACCCTTCTCATGTTTCCCTTTCTCTCTATTGTTGGTTTAAGGCAGACTAGGAGTTTGCTTAGGCTGTATCCTCAGCAGTGTTGAGTCCTCCATGAATTTTAGCGATGCTCACCAGAATGAAGATTCAGAAAATTGCTTCAAAGCAATAAAATGTAGGCATTTACCTGGACTTAACTTCTAAACATTTACCTCTTATGCTTATTTCCTGGAGATCTAAAATGATGGCTGCAGTAGAAAAATCCAGACCAAAAATCAACCATTAACCTCAATACTATCCAGAAAACACTTCCTCATTTGCATACTACTCCAGGTTTGAATCCCAGTTCCATCATCCAATATTTTCATGATGTTGGGAAATTTACTTTACTCTAGTCTAGGTGAATTCATTTCCATATCTATGTGATGGGGACAGTATAAAAAAATTACCTCATCGGGCACTGTCAGGATAAGATGATTTACTCTAGTCACTATATGGAAAGTGCTCAGAAAAGAGACTGGCACTTGGTGTGTGTGTGTTTGTGTGTGAGTGTTTATGTATATTCAGATGTGTATATATTTGCATGCATACACACACACACATCTATATGGTTGGATCTACATATGCTTTTGTTATAATTATTGTAGCCAGTACTGTTCATGCTAGTATTATTGCCAATTCTGTTATTATTTAACACTTACAGTTCATCAATTTTATGTCCAGCTTCATACCTCACTTATCACTATTTTATATGACATTTTATTTTTTATTTTCATAGAATATTTATCTTAATGCCAGTCTACACTACCATACAATAGATACCATATCTGTTTTACTGTTGATAAAACAGTATCAGAGAAGTTATTTACATATAATCATATTATTTCTGTATATAGGTTGCAGATTTCTTGAGCACAACAAACAATATTTGCTACGTGTTTAAGAATACCGAAAGGACCCAGAAGCTTGTATAAAGACTGAATGCAATAAAATATTTCATTGAGATTCACTGTGTCTCATTCACTATACTTAGGGATTTTAAGTTTATTTGACTTAACTGTTTCTGTGATCTTTGAAGTAATTATTTTTGATCCCCATTTCAATGATAAGAAACGTGAGCTTAAGTGTTTTTCCAAGGTCACAAAGCTAGAATACAACATAGCTTATTTTGCAACATATTTTTTCTCACTGTTCTTTCCCCCACATCATCATTGACAAATCTATATAAATAAGTGAATAAATAAATGAAGAATCTATGGCAAATTAATCATACTTTATTCTGCTCATGTAGCAAATGTTCTTTTATTTCAGATTTTTCAGTGTTCTAGTTTGCTAGCTGCCGGAATGCAATATACCAGAAACAGAACAGATTTTAAAAAAGGGAGTTTAATAAGCTGCTAGTTTACAGTTCTAAGGCTGAGAAAATGTCCCAATTACAACAAGTCTATAGAAATGTCCAATCACAGACATCCAGGGAAAGATAACCTTGGTTCAAGAAGGCCAATGAAGTTCAGGGTATCTCTCTCAAGTGAGAAGGCACATGGCAAACACAGTCAGGGCTTCTCTCTCAGCTGGAAGGGCACATGGCAAACACAGCGTCATCTGCTAGCTTTCTCTACTGGCTTCCTGTTTCATGAAGCTTCCCGGGAAGCGTTTTCCTTCTTCATCTCCAAAGCATTGACTGGTGGACTCTGCTTCATGGTGCTGCAGCATTCCCTGCTGTCTCTGAAATCTCCTCATTCTCCAAAATGTTTTCTCCTTTATAGGATTTCAGTAAACTAATCAAGACCCACCTGAATGGGTGGAGACATGGCTCCATCTAATCTAGTTTAACAACCACTCTTGATTGAGTCACATCTCCAAGGAGATGATCTGATTACAGATTCATACATACAGTACTGAATAGGGATTATTCTGCCTCTGCGAAATGGAATGTTGATTAAAACATGGCTTTTCTAGGGTACATACATCCTTTCAAACCAGCATATTAAGGAAATGAGAATCAGCACCACAGCAAATCACAATGTTATTTGGAACATCATGGTCTACAATGAAGAGAAAAGTCCAAAACCTAGCTTTTCATTTCTTTTATTCAGAAGCTACAAAAAAATTCAAAATGAGAAAAAACAGATTCAAATATAGTTCAGAAAACACTGCTCTTTGAAAACAGTTTTATTTTTATAAGATATCAAAATGTAAATAAAGGTAAATTTAATATTAGTATTATTTTTACTATTTTCAGTGGAGAAATAAATGATGTATAAGTTATAAAATATAGAGGATAAGAAATAAATTCTATCACGGCTATAGAGAATTACCATTTTCTGTTTTTTTTTTAACATCTTTGAGGTACCCTAATATCACTGAGAGAAAAGAAGCCTAAAATTGCAAGTATTTTTGTATGGACATACTTGATGATAATAGTAAGAAGAATGAGTTATTAATATGAGGCTATTGGGATTCCAAAGTTTTCTGTCTCCAAATAAATTGTGCTTTATGGACTAAAAATTATCTCTGGAAGAGGAAAAGCTATAATGTTGCAAGTTTAATTTTATTAAGCTATTATAAACCAGTGGTGGCTTATTAAATGAATGGTTGTTGCATTCTAATATTCAGTGAGGTAATTATAATTGATATGATATAAAACTAAAATTACAGAATGAGTTACATATATGCATAAACATTTCATCTGGAAAAAATTAGAACGCACAGGTAAAAATTGACACATGCAGACACACTGCATGTTTACACATAGATTGATATTATATAAATATAAGCAAAAAATTAGCAAAGAATAATAAGGATGTTAAACATAAAATATATTCTGATGTAAAAGTTGACTGCACATAAAATTCTGAGTCAGGTTTTATTAGCATCTGACTAATAGGTTAATAATTTATTAATTTTTATTTAACCTAAATAATAATTAGATTATTAAATAATTAATCTAAAATCTCCAAGCAACCTGGAGAATCTGATAAGAAATGTTCATATATTGTAATTTAAATACACTGCAATACAAATAAAAGTGAATTTGTTGGATTTCTGAAATAACCTTTTATACATTAGATTTATAAAATCCAACAAAATCATTTTTATTTGTAACGCAAGGATATTTTTTATCATGACATCCACCCAATCTTTTATACAATGATATTGGTAGAAATAATGACAATGAAAGAGGTGTTTCAAAGCATTCCACTACTTTATGCATTGTTATTAAACTTTGCAATTTTCTTTTGCCCACTTATATTCAAAAGGATTAAAAGTAAATTAAAAGTAAATAGTTGTTCTCAGAAGAATGAAAAAAAAGCCTTGGTTCACTTTGACATGTTTGCTGATGTTTCAGAATTAAACTATTGATTGCAAAGAACTCAGGAATAGAGCTGTGGTAGGCTGAATAATGAACCCAAATGCACCCACATCACAAATGCTGGAACTTGTGATTATTACCTTATAAGCCAAGGTGGATTTTGCAGATGTGCTTAACTTAATGATCTTAACATGGGAGGATTGTCATGGATTATGCAGGTGTTCTAGTTTGCTAGCTGCCAGAATGTAATATACCAGAAATGGAACGGCTTTTTAAAAGGAGAATTTATTAAGTTGCATGTTTGCAGTTCTAAGGCCTCATGGTCTTATTAAAGCAAGTCTATAAAAATGTTCAAAGTAAGACACCAACAAGAGGTTACCTTCACTCAGGAAAGGCCAATGAAGTTCACGGTCTCTCTCTCAGCTGGAAAGGCATGTGGAGAACACTGCAATATCTGCTAGATTTCTCTCCAGGCTTCTTATTTCATGAAGCTCCACCAGGGGCATTTTCCTTCTTCATCTCCAAAGGCTGTGTGGGCTTTCTTATGGCTTTTGTCATTCTGAAGCTCTCTCTAAAATGCTTCCTATTTTAAAGGATTCCAGTAAACCAATCAAGATCCACTTGGAATGCATGGAGTAACATCTCCCTTTAATTAATACCCACTTCTGGGCAAGTCAAATCTCCATGGAGATATTGAGTCAAATTTCCAAACTACAGCACTGAATAAGGTTTAAAAGAAAAGGCTGCCTCCACAAGACTGGATTAGGGTTAGGTCATAGATTTTCTTTCAAACCAGCACAACGGCTAAAACTGTATGGAATCACATTTCCTTTAAAGATGGAGGTAGAGGGAGACTGGACTACAGAAGACTAGAAGACAAAGTGATGACGGAAGCAGAGATTGGAGTGATGTGATCATACACCAAGGGGTGCCAGCTGCCTCCAGAAACTAGAAGAGGCAAGGAATATATTATCCCTTAGAAGCCAAAAGGACCTAGCCCTGACAACACCTTGACTTATAGCCCAGTGAAAATTTCAGATGTCTCGCCTTTAGCACTGTAGGAGAATTAATGTGTGCTGTTTGTAAGGCACCTAGTTCATGGTAATTTGATATAGCAGCCATAAAAATGAATAAAAGAACATATCTCTTTTAATTGTTTGTTCAAACTGTCGTCTTGATTCTACTGTATTTTCCCCTGCACCGAAGCGAAACTTTACTCCACATCTCTTTTCTTATTCCCTACTGCTACTACTTTTGGAATAATACATAAGGCGACATTTATTGAATTATACCATATACAAGACACTGCTCTAAGTGATGTAAAATTTTACTCCACAAAAATATTCTAAATTAGGTTCTATTAGCATCTGACTAATAGATCAATAATTAGATTCTTGAAGAATTAAATAAATATTATTTAATCTAATAAATTAGATTAAATATTAAATGAATATTATTTAATCTAATAAATTATTATTAGTAATAAACTTAGGGATGAGAAAATAGAGAAATAGAAAGTTAAAGTAACTATCCAATGTTACATAACTAAGAAGATGCAGAACTGGGAGTAGAACTCAGACAAGCTGACTCAAGTGTCCACTGCCTCCCACGGATCCAAGTCAGATTTTACTTTCAAATAGCAGGGCAAAAACATAACCAAGTCAAAAATAAATTTTATCTTAATTATCTGTTCATGTTCCATTTCCAACATTTTCTGATTCACCTTTCAATATTTTGGGTTTATGTCTCTTAATATGGTATCTACAAACTCCTATAATATTTGCCTATACTGGGGTGATATTTTAAACAAAAAAATATTCCCTGAAAGTTCAAAGATTATTACATACACATCCAAGATACTCAACAAACTCCAAACAGGATAAAACTAAATAGGCCCACATTATGACACATTATAATAAAATCATTGGATGCTAAATATAAAAAGAGAATTATAAAAGCTGTGAGAGAAGCAGCAAGTTACATACCAAAGGAGCCTCAATAAGATTGTGTGTTCATTTCTCATGAAACCATGGGGAGAACATGGCAGTAGGGTGACATATTTAAAGTAATGAAAGCAAAATATTTTATATGTCTTTCAAAAATGAAGGCAATGGAAACAACCCAAATATCCATCAGCTGATAAATGGATAAACAAAGTATGGTATATATATATATATGATGGAATATTATATATATATAATATACATATATATAATATACATATATATAGGATGGAATATTACTCAGCAATAAGAAGGAATGGAGTCCTGAAGCATGTGACAATATGGATGAACCTTGAGGACATTAAGCTGGGTAAAATAAGTCAGATGCAAAAGGGAAAAAAATTGCATGATCTCACTCATGTGAACTAATTACAATGTGCAAAATCATAGTCATGAAATCTAGAATATAGGTTACCAGGAGAAAGACTAATTCTAGAGAATGGGGAGCCATTGCTTAATATGCACAGATTTTTTAAATAGGTTGAACTTAAATGTTTGGAAATGGAGAGGTGATAGCAGCACATTAGTGTGAAAATAAGTATTAGTGTCAAATTTTATGTGAATGTGGTTGAAAGGGGTTGATCAGAGTCATGTATGCCACCAGAAAGAAATTTAGAGGTTAAAATATGGGAATGTTTAACACAATGAGCCATGTGGTAGATGATGTCTAAGATTAACCCAACAAATATAAATAAGTATTGTCATGAACCACAACAAATATACAGCACTTTTATAAAGAGTTAGTTATAGAGGAGTATAAAGGAAGAAAATCTATCTGTTGCAAACTATGGACTATAGTTAATAGTAATAACTTAATATTTTTTCATCAACAGTAACAAATGTACCATACCAATACTGGGGGTTGCCAATGGGGAAGGGAGATAAGGGATATGGTATGGAATGTTTTTGGTTTTTGATTTTACGTCTATTTTTTTATTTTTCTGTTTTGAAGTATGAAAATGTTATAATATTGTGATGATACTTGCACAACTATGTGATGAAACTGTGAGGCATTTATTGTATAATTTGGATGGATTATATGGTGGGCAATATATCTATTAAAATTGCATTTAAAAAAGGAAGGTGAGATTAAAACATTCCAAGATAAACAAAAGCTGAAGGAGATTATCACTATGCTACCAGGTCTACAAGAAATGCTAAAGAGAGTTCTCCATGTTGCGGGGAAAGGACCCTAGACAGTAGATAAAAGCTACTTGAAGGAACAAAGATCTCCAGTGAGGGTAACGACATGGATAAATATAAATGCCAGTAATATTGTGTTTTTAGCTTATAACTCCATTTTTTACTTCCTACAGAATCTATAAGACAAATGCATAAAATGTAATGATAAGTCAGTGGTTTTGGATTCCTAATGTAGAAACATGTAATTTGTGACAAAAGCTACATAAAGGTAGGGGGCAGAGGGCTACAAGAACATAGTTTGTTTATACTATTGAAGTTAAATTGGTATCAAAGTAAACAAGGTGGTTATTGATTTAGGATGTCAAATTTAAATCCTAGGGTAACTACAAAGAAAAGCTGATAAAAACAGATATTAGAGTACAGACTATGGGGTACTGGACAGAGGGAATGAGGTGTCAATCCAAAATGGGTGTAGGGGTCTCTTTGGGGACATGAGAAAATTTTAGTAATGGAAAGTTGAGGAGATATCAAAACAATGTAGTTATGAATAATCTCACTGAATGATATGCTTGGTAGTGGTTGAGATGGTGTTCTAGTTTGCTAGCTGCTGGAATGCAATATACCAGAATTGGAATGGCTTTTAAAAAGGGGAATTGAATAAGTTGCTAGTTTATAGTTCTAAAGCTGAGAAAATGCCCCATTTGGAGCAAGTCTATAGAAATGTCCAACCTAAGGCATCCAGGGAAAGATACCTTGATTGAAGAAGACCAATGAAGTTCAGGGTTCTCTCTCAGCTGGAAGGGCACATGGTGAACAAGGTGTCATCTGCTAGCTTCCTCTCCAACTCCCTGGGATGCATTTTCCTTCTTCATTTTCAAAAGTCACTGGCAGGTGGACTCTCTGCTTTATGGCTCTGCGGCATTCTCTGTTGTGGCTTTTTTGTGGCCCTGCCATTCTTTTCTGCAGTCTCTGAATCTCCCAAATTCTCCAAAATGTTTCCCCTTTTATAGGATTCCAGTAAACTAATCAAGACCCACCTGAATGGGTGGAAACACAAATCCAGTTTAACAACCATCCTTGGTTTGAGTTACATCTCCAGGGAGATGATCTAATTGCAGTTTCAAACATACAGTACTGAAGAGGGATTAGGAGAAATGGCTGTCTTTACAAAATGGGATTAGGATTAAAACATGGCTTTTCTAGGGCACATACATGCTTTCAAATCAGCAGAGGTGGGAAAACTTATGTTACATAAATATTTCCACAATTAAGAAAAAAGAAGAAGAAGCAGCTAAAGAAACAATGACAATTGAATGCAAGATATTATCCTAGGCAGAATTTAATAATACAGGAGAAAGGCCCCAAATTACATTTTGGGGACATATGGGAAAAAATGGAGTAGAGACTGTAAGCTTTGTTAAATTTCTTAAACTTGATAATTGAACTTAAAGTGGTTACATACATGAATAAGTGTTAAGTGTCCAAGAAAGATAATATGTACAACCTACACTCAATTGTTCAGAAAAATGAATGGAAATGAGAGAGAGAGAGAGAGAGAGAGAGATGAGAAAATGGTATGCCAAATGTAGAAAAGTTTTTAAATTGGTAGAATCTGGGTATCTGGGGGTGTCTGCTGGAGTTATCTGTATGGATTTTGTAGTATTTTTGTAACTGTACTCTAAGTTTGAAAGCATTTCAGAATAAACTTGTTAAAATCTGAAGTATAGTGATGACAAGCAGAAAAATTTAAACTGAACACATTAAGTATTTGAAACCATAATCCTTTATTTTTATTTTTATTTTTAATTTTTTTAAAACATAACAGACAAACATGAACATTTTTACCATATGATCATCCCATTCTTGTATATAATCAATAACTCACAATATCTTCACATAGTTGTATATTCATCATCATGATCATTTCTTAGAACATTTGCGTCAATTCAAAAATGAAATAAAAAGAAAAAAGAAAAAAATTCATCCATACAATACCCCTTACCCCTTCCTTTCATCAATCATTAGCATTTCAATCTACTAAATTTATTTTAACATTTGTTTCCCCTATTATTTATTTATTTTTAATCCATATGTTTTATTCATCTGTCCATAAGGTAGAAAAAAGGAGCATCAGACACAAGGTTTTCAAAATCACACAGTCACATTATGAAAGCTATATCATTATACAATCATCTTCAAGAAACATGGCTACTGGAACACAGCTCTACATTTTCAGGCACTTCCCTCTGGCCTCTCCATTATACCTTAACTAAAAAGGTGATATCTATATAATGCATAAGAATAACATCCAGGATAACCTCTCGACTCTGTTTGAAATCTCTCAGCCATTGACATTTTATTTTGTCTCATTTTGCTCTTCCCCCTTTTGGTTGAGAAGGTTTTTTCCATCCCTTGATGCTGAGCCCCAACTCATTCTAGGATTTCTGCCCAACATTGCCAGGAAAGTTTACACCTATGGGAGTCATGTCCCACATAGAGATGGGGAAGGCAGTGAGCTTGCTTGTCATGTTGGCTGAGAGAGAGAGAGAGGCCACATCTGAGCAACAAAAGAGGTTCTCTGGGGGTGATTCTTAGACCTAATTTTAAGCAGGCTTAGCCTATCCTTTGCAGGAATAAGTTTCATATGAACAAACCTCAAGATTGAGGGCTCAGCCTGTTGCTTTGGTTGTCCCCACTGTTTGTGAGAATATCAGGAATTCTCCACATAGGGAAGTTGACTTTCCCCTTTCTTGTCATTCCCCCAAGGGGACTTTGTAAATACTTTTTATTCACTGTTCAAATTACTCTGGGATTTATTGGGGCATCACTCTGGTCAAACCTACAAAATCTCATGCCCTAATTTCCTTGTACTTATGGTGTTCAGTTAAACTCTCCACATAAGTTATATTAGGAAATGCACTAGTCAAAATATAAATTTTGTACCAAATAAACATTTTTTGCTTTAGTCTCACACATAAGTTAGTTTTAAAATATTGAATTACTATCTATTTTCAACACTCTGCAATATTGACATTCCTTTGTTCTTCCTCATGCAAAAACATTTTTTAATTTGTACATTTAGTCACTATCTTGTACACTCTAGGCATTTCTAGATTATACCATCTCAGTCTTTATCATCTGTCTTTCCTTCTGATTTCATTTTTGCCCTCAGACCTCCTCCCTCTATCATTCTCACATTCAACTTCATTTAGTGTTCTAACATTATTGTATTACAGTTAGGTAGTATTGTGCTATCCATTTCTGAGTTTTTATAATCAGTCTTGTTACACAATCTGTATCCCTTCAGCTCCAATTACCCAATATCTACACTATTTCTGTCTCCTGATGGTCTCAAGTTCATTCACTGATGTTAGTTCATATCAGTGAGACCATACAGTATTTGCCCTTTTGTGAATTCATAATCTTGAAATGGTTGAGGGATTTCCTTCTCTTTAACATGACAACCTCTTAATATATATGAACAAACAAACAAACAAATTCACTATATATTGCCAAGCAATAAGTGTGCCCTGAATTCTCATAACATTTAATAATTTCCTCTGGAAAATGTAACCCTGAAATGTCTAAGAATAGTTAAAGCACTACCTTGGTGAACTAGATTATCTTGCCAAGAGTTTCAAGAACTAAGTCTGCTTGGATTCCCAAGGGTTGACTTCTCTTTTCTCAGATTGATGCTTTGAAACTTTAATTCACATTCTGTATTTGCTATAATAAATGGAATTTTATCAGTAACAGACAAGATTAATTTTTATTAATCTTAAGGCCATATCTTACTGATAAGGACTCCTGGAAATAAGCTATAGACACATGTCTACTCTATGCTGAATGTACACTAAAGTCTAACTCATCAATAAAAATATCATCTTTAAAACCCAAACACATGTGCCAACAACACTGAAATATAGGCTAAAATGGTAGAGGGTTATTGGGATGCAATCAGGAGAGGGGACGTTTAAGTAGAGAAGTGAGAGAAAAACATGTAAATATTGGGGAAAAAGTGTTCAATGCAGAGGATGTGGCAGTCCAGCATCGCTGATGCCAAGAAAACAAGGAAAAAAGAGAGGAAGAGCTAGGGATGGAATTTGAGAGAAACCCAGGGGCCAGATTACCTATGCCCTTAAGCCAGAGTAGGTAATTTGATTTTAAGTGTGAAGAAGAAATAGGGGAGGGAGGCAGCACAAGATGAAAGCTTAGTGAGGTGTGGAATTTAGTTCATCCTCCTGGGCAGCTAATAAATAGCCAGGAACTGTATGAAACAACTACTGGGGGAATATAAGTGACCAGACACACATTGGACACCAGTCTGGAATGAGTGGAATTGCTGAGATCCTATACATAATTGTAAGGCTCCCAAGTTCAGAGGCTGGTGCCCCTCCCCTACAGGCACAGCAGACTGGTTCCCCAAGGGAAAAATAACAGAAGCTACCAGGAGCAAAGAAGGTGGCTCAACTAAGCTCCAAATGTGGAATTAATTAACAAATTCAGACTGCTGAAAACAGGCCTCAAACACAGATAAACCTGGAGTAGGCACTAAGGAAACCAGGAGTTTTCATCCCAGCAGTGAGGATGTGGATCTGAGGGGGGAAGAAAACTTTTTGAGTTGGACAGCACAAAATACTGGAAAAGGGCTGGGCTCCAAGAAAAGGAGGCACATAGAGCCTGGGACACATAGAGCCATGTACCAACTCCAGTTCTTGATTGGTAAACCTAGGGAGCTGGGGCCAGCTCCAAAAAGGCTATTTTATCTCTCTCTCTCTCTCTCTCTTTTTAAATTCTCTTAACAGCTCATTAGATAGAACTGCAAGCACTCTCAGGCTTCAGCACAACCCCAGGTTATGACAGAATTAAGGCATTTCTGAGTGACAAAATAACTAGTAAGGTGAATAGGGATAATTCCCTAAAGGGTATATCTTCCCCAAAAAAAGGGAAACTCAGGGCCTACAAGCTGGAAAACAGAAGCACCCTAAGCCCACATTTTACCTCCTTTGTCTCAACCACACATCACTTTATGGTGGTGGGAAGTTGCTGGCTGATAAGTGCCATATGCTTGGCAGAGTAGGAAAAGCACAGTGATTAGAGAGTTCGTAAGAAAGTCTGACAACTCACCTGGTTTCACCCTCAGGATAACTTGATACTGGCTAAATCCTCCTCCTGAGATGTGGACCTGTCTTATCTTGGGAAATATGGCTGGAGTTAATCATATACAAGGAGACCTTCCTCAAAAAAATGTTCCATTTACTTAGGGCATGAAAAAGAAAAGAACCAGAAAAACAAGAGCCGAAAAATTCTGATTAAACAGAAGCTATGCTAGAGGTGTAGAATAACTTGAACTAAATGTTAAAGAAAAGATAGAGAATAAAGTCAACCAACAAGAAAACCCTAGGTAAAACAGTGAAAATGACCTCTGGAATAAACTAATAAGGAAATAAGTGCCTAGACACAAGCAAAATATAAGGAGTCATACTAGGAATATCAACAACATGGCTCAGTCAAAAGAAGAAACCAACATTTCAAATGAGATACAGGTGTTGAAACAAATAATTTAGGATGTGCAAATACATATGCAAAATCAGACATGCAAAAAAAAAAAAAACAAAAAAAATAAACAAGTTGAGGGAAGATATGGCAAAAGAAATGAAGGAAATAAAGAGGACATTGTGTGATTATAAAGAAGAACTCAAAAATTAAAAAAAAAAAAAAATATATTCCTTTTACCATGCTGAGAAAGTTCCCTTCTATTCCTATCATTTAACTTCTTTCATCAAGAAAGGATGGTCAGGTTCATGTGTCAACTTGGCCAGGTGGTGGTACCTGTTTGTCTGGCTGGGCAAGTGTTTGCCTGTCTGTTGCTGTGAGGATATTTCATGGAATTAAATCATGATCACATTGGCTTTCCTTCTGTTTCCTTTGGGGTTAGTTTGCATTTTTTCTTTTGTTTTTCCAGGTGAACAGCTGGAAAAGAAATATTTGCTCTTTCTTCTCTTTTAATGTAGGCATTTAGGGCAGTAAATTTCCATGTCAGCACTGTCTTTCCTGCGTCCCATAAGTTTTCAAATAAAAAGCAGCCCATCACATAAAAGGGAATCTCGATAAGACTATGCCTCAAATTACATGAGGCAAATATTGGTAACACTGAAGTAGACTTTACAAGGATTACCGAACATTAACCCCCACAACAGCAGTATACACATTTTTCTCAAAAGCTCATGGATCATTCTACAGGGTAGAACATATGCTGGGTCACAAAGCAAATACCAACAAATTTAAAAATATTTAAATTACATAAAACACTTCCTTGGATAATAGTGGAATGAAGTTGGAAATGAATAACAGGTAGAGGGCCAGAAAAGTCACTAATATAGGGGGCTAAATGACACACTGTATAACAACCAGTGGATCAAGGAAGAAATTACAAAAGAAATCAGCAAATATCTTGAGGTGAATGACAATAAAAAGACACCATTTCAAAAAAACCCACAGACTAGAGCAGAAATAAATGAAATTGAGAATATGAAAACAATTGAGAAAATCAGCAAAACCAGAAGTTGGTTCTTTGAGAAAATCAATAAATATCGATGTGCTCTCAACTAGGCTGACAGAAAAAAAGAAGTGAGAGGATGCAAATAACTAAAATCAGAAATGGAAGGGGAGACATAACCAGTGACCCTGCAGATATAAAAGGGGTAATGAAAGGATACTATTAGCAACTATATGCTAATAAACTACACAATGTAGATGAAATGGACAGCTTCCTAGAAAAGCATGAACAACAAACATTGACTCGAGATGAAACAGACAACCTCAACAAACCAATCACAAGTAAAGTGATTGAATCAGCCATCAAGATTCTCCCAAAATGAAAAATTCAGGACCAGATGTTTCAGATGTGAATTCTACCAAGAAATAATTAGTACCAACCCTACTCAAACTCTTCAAAATATTGAAGAGA
>PVIY010042257.1:0-21088 GCA_004026745.1 Myrmecophaga tridactyla
CAGTGTTTAAGTGTTATTTGCTTAGGTTTGCTTGGTTTGGTTACCTCCTGTGCTGGTTTGAAACTGTCGTGTACCCCAGAAATGCCATGTTCTTTGATCCTCATTCAATAATGCTGGGTGGGATCTATTTTGATTAAATTGTTTCCTTGGAGATGTGACCCACCCATTCAATGTGGGGTTACTTACTGGAGTTCTTTAAGAGGAACTATTTTGGAAAAAGCTTTAGAGCCACCAGAACCAACAGAGCCCACACAGCAGAGACCTTTGGAGATGCAGAAGGAAAACACCCCTAGGGAAGTCATTTGAAGAAGCCTACAGAGAAAGCTAGGAGATGTCACCCCCTGTCTTCCCAGCTGACAGACCCATCAACCTTTCTCGAATCAAGGTGTTTTTCCTTGGATGTTGTAATTTGGACATTTTTATAGCCTTGGAACTGTAAACTTGCAACTTAATAAATTACCCTTTTAAAAGCCATTCCATTTCTGGTATACTGCATTCTGGCAGCTCTAGCAAACTAAAACACTTCCTGACACTCAAGAAGATCTCTGTCCTATAAGTAGCTGGGTACAAACTTAAGAAAGAAATCCCAGAGTTAACACGTCAAAATATTAACATGTACAGTGTACAACAAAAGATTAGAAGACAAACAGGAAATTTTGATGTAAGCAAAGGAAAAGGATATAAATCCAGAAAACATCAAGGAATATCAGACTATGTACATACCAGACAAAGACTTTAAAAAAGTGATATTATAACTGAGAAATTAAGATTTAAGGGATGATTTTGATTACTGAATCATTATATAGATATTCCTTTTTGTTTTCTGGGATATTGGAGTACACAGAGGGAAATACCTATAATCTCTAAATTGTAATCCAACTGCCTTGATCTCTGATAATGACTGTATAGCTTTTATCTTCTGCCCCTGTGATTATAAAAACCTTGTCACCTTCATTTGTATCCATTTATCCAGTTTTTCGACTTTAGAGTCTTGTGGTCACTAAAGGCAGTCCCTAGTGTTTATTAATGAAGGGTGTTGGGTTGGCCCAGAACTAACCTACACCAAGACCAAAGTTATCTTGACAACTGAGACTGGCTTTAACCAAAATGGGCCTGTCTGACATGCACAGTAGCTTAGACTTTAACTTACAAGTCACCTAGACCTCATTCTAATACTAAAAATCATATCCATTGTCATATTAAGGCTGCCATTTTCTTACATAAGTTCTGTGACTAGGCATGTAATCAATTTGTGCATGCTCAATAATTAGATCACACCTAATTGCATCATCTGAGGGCAGTGCACTCATTATCCTAAAACCTGCCCATCTTTTAATTCCATAAAACTATCAGAATTACTGCAGTTTGGGGAGACAGAGTTTGGGCTGATAGGCCAATTTCTCTCCTGCTTCATGCCTAGTAATAAACTTTTTCTGTCTTTGAAACCCTGGTGTCTCAGGAAATGGTCACTTGAGTGCATTGGGCAGAAGAATCCACTGCCCTTTGTCTGGTAACGATATTACAATATGCTTAAGGAAGTGATGAAGGAAAATACTTGGAAGAGAACTAAAGGATATCAGTAAAACAACAAATAGACAGTTTAAGAATCTCATTAAAGAGGTAGAAATTTTAAGAAGGAACCAAGCAGATCTAATAGCGTTGAAGACCACAATAACTGAAATGGGAAATTCCCAGGAGGGTTTGAACAGCATATTGGAGCTTGAAGAAGGTAAACAATCAGTGAACTTGAAGACAATGAGTCAAGCTGAGGAACAAAAAGAAAAAAGAATGATTTAAAGTAAAAATAGCCTAAGAGACCTGTGCAATACCATCAAGCATACCAAAATATTTATTATGGAAGGCCTAAAAGGAGAAGAAAGAGAGAACAAGGTAGAAGGAATAGTCAAAGGAATAAGGACAGAAAACTTCTCAAAGTTAGTGCAAGACATGAAAATGAACACTAAAAAAGCCTAGAAAACATCAAACAGGATAAACTTGAAAAGAAACAGGCCCTGCCATATATGGGCAAAATTGTCAATTGCAAAGGACAAGAAGAGGTTTCTGAAGGCTACAAGAGAAAAGCAATGAGTTACATACAAGAGAGTCCCAATTAGTTTAAGTGACAATTTCTCATCAGAAACCGGGGAACCAAGAAGACATACTTAAAGTACTGAGAGAAAACAATTGCCAACCAAGAATTTTATGTACAGCAATGCTTTCTTTCAAAATTGAGGGAGAAAGTAAGACATTCTGGATCAACAAAAGCTGAGGGAGTTCATTACCACTAGACCTACCCTACAAGCAATGCTAAAGGGAATTCTGCAGACTTAAAGGAAAGGATACTAGGCAGTGATCTAAAGCAGCATAAATAAATAAAGACTTCTTATAAATGTAAGCATATAAGTAAGTATAAGTGCAAGTATCATTTAAGTTTATTGATTGTTATATAATTCCACTTCTGGTGTTAAAATGCCAATGAATAAAAAGTAATTATAAATCTATGGTTATGGACAGGCAATGTACAAAGGTATAATTGGAAACAAGTACAAAAAAGATGGAGGGATGCAAGGGTATAGGAACAATGCATATATATGATAATGAAGTTATGTTGGTTTCAAATAAAATATGATTGTTATATTTAGGATATCATTTTCAGCCCCATAGTAACCACTAGGAAAATACATGAAAAACATATCCAGAAAGAAATGAGAGGGGATTCAAAAATTCAAAAGTATGAAAGTAGGTATTGAGGGGAGAATTGAGGGAGAAAAAAGATATAAAACTTACAAAAACTTAATAGCAAAATTACATTAAAAATATCTACTGCATTATCAGTAGTTACTTTAAATATAAATGGATTAACTCTCCAGTTAAAATGCCTGGACTGGGAGAATGGATTAAAAAGTATGACACAATTCTATGCTGTCTACAAGAGACTGCATATGCAAAAGAGTGAATGTGGACCCCTATCTCACATCATATACAAAAATCAATTAAAAATTATTGAAAGATCTGTATCTAAAAAACAGAATTATCAAACTCTTAGACAAAAACATAGGAAAGGATGTTCAGGACCTTGTGTTAGGCAATGGTTTCTTAAACTTTATACCCAAAGTACAATAAAAGAAAAAATAGATAAATAGGATCTCATTAAAATTAAAAAGTTTTGAGCATCAAAGGACTTTATCAAGAAGTGAAATGCCATTGTACTCAATGGGAAAAAATATCCAATCAGAGTTTAATATCTGGAATATATGAAGAAATCCTCCCACTAAACAACAAAGAGACAAACAACCTAATTACAAAATGGGCAAAAGTCTTGAACAGACATTTTTCTAAAGGAGATACACAAATGGCCAAAAAAAGTGCATGAAAAGATGCTCAGTATCATTAGCCATTAGGGAAATGCAAATCAAAACCACAATGAGAAACCATTTCACACCCACTCAAATGGCTACCATAGAAAAAAATGGAAAATAACAAATTTTGGAGAGGATGTGGAGAAATTGGAGCACTCATTCAATATTGGTGGGAACATAAAATGGTGCAACCACTATGGAAGACAATTGGCAGTTCCTCAGGGAGCTAAGTATAGAATTACCATATGACCCTACAATCCTGCTACTAGTTATATACCCCAAAGAATTGAAAGCAATGGACTTGAACAGATATTTGTAAATGCTCATAGCTGCATTCTATTCATTTGCCAAAAGATGGAAGCAACCCAAGTGTCCATCAAACTATGAATGGATAAAGAAAATGTGGTATATCACAGAATGGAATACTATTCAGCATTAAAAAGGAATGATGTTCTGATTCATGCAACAACATGGATGAACTTGAAGACATCATGTCGAGTGAAATAAAAGGACACAAAAGGACCATATTATATGGTATCACTGATATGAAATAATCAGTATAATCAAATTCATAGAGTCAGAATCTAGAATATATGTTACCAGGGGATGGAGTGGGAGTGGGGAATAGGGAGTTAAACTGTACACAGTTTTGATTTGGGATGATAGAAAAGTTTTGGTAATGGATGGTGGTGATGATGGCAAAACTTTGTGAACATAAATAACAGCACTAAATGATATAATGGAATGCAGTTAAAAGGAGAAATTTTAGGTTGCATATACATTACTAGGATAAAAATAAAAATATAAGGTTATTAACAGAGAACTCAAGAATGGCAGATATAATTTGGTGCTTATAACTTCATGATTCTGCATTCTATACTATTAAACAGGATTTTAACATTTTAATCCATAGGTGACATTGGGTGATTTAATTATTCTCTTTAAGTCTTAATGTCATCATTTTTAAATAGAATGATAATATCCATCTCTTAGAGTTGTGACTTTAAATTAGGAGAATGCATATAAAGCACTTAGCTAAGCATCTGTCACATAGTCAATGTAGAAGATGTTATTTCTATCATTATTACTGTTATCATTATTACCTTCTGTTATATATATTGTAACAAGGTGTACAACTGTTACTATAACAGAGGAACCCAAAAAACACTGGTAAATTTAAGAGTTTTAAAAATGTATCTACAAGGAGGTTAAAAACAAAATACCTTAGATGTGAAATTAGATGTGTTTGAATGGTGGTGAAAGCAAGCACTAATTTAATAAATGACATTTCAAGGACTAGTGTCAACATAATGCAAGAGAAGATTCTAGATGCTCTCAAGCTTGCAATGATGCCTCCTGAGTTTCTCTCTTGGGATATTTATTTTATAACACTTTGATGATGACTTAACATTTCTGTTAACACATCGAATATTGATTTTACAGCTTTATAAAAATCATTTTGAGCATTTGTTTTTGTTTGTAAATTTAAAATGTTTTGCTAGATTCTTAAATGTGATGTCAGTTTATATATTTTTTCCTCAGCAAGAACAAGGTTTGAGTATATAATGGAAGTCAATTGGAGATTTCTGTATGACAAAAGTTGGTAAAATCAATCTATGCTTATGTATTAATAATGACCATGATTAAAGAAAACAGAGGAAAAATGTGGCTTATTTTTTTCTTTCTCAGATGGCTTAAAAAACATCTTGGTAGTTTGGAGTATAACTTCTTGTACAGTTTATTTTGCTTTGCTCATGTTCCTCACATATTGTGGTAAATTTTCTTTCATTCATAGACCTTGAAATTTGATGCTCTCTCTTAAATACATATCATATGTTATATATAAAAGAATATCATTTTACTGAACATTTATTGCTTTATCTCTAAAAATAGAGACAAAGGAGAGATCAAGGGTAATTTTAGATAAAATGGTAAAAAACAGGCTGGTATTGGAATTACATTAATAATAGTTTCCATGTGTCATTTCTTTTTTTAAATTTACACTTTTGCTATTTAAATTTGGGAATAAAACGGGTAATGAGAAAAAGGTGAACTGAAATTTCTAGAACAAGTGCAAAGGGAAAATTTCCAATAACTCAGATTTCTTTTATCTTAATTCTTCTATCTACATGTCTAGGTCTTTAAGAGCAATGTACTTGTCAGTGGAGCTGTGGATCTCTTGGCACATCAAGGGTCCAACCTGAAAATGGGATTTTGACTTATTAGTTTTTAAATATGGCCTGACTCCCTCTCACCAAAACAGCAGAAGGAAGTAGTTTCATCTAAAAGCTGACTCAGAAGGTGACTTTTATTTTCATCATCTCCCAACATAGATACAATGAAAGCGATTATGGTCTATCAGAATTTCATTCTGTAGAAACAGTGAGAAGGTCTGAGTGGCTTACCTTGAAAGAGATTTCATACTGTTCTCCTCCCCAGATTTCTAAACCGGGATCATAGCCACCCAACTCCCAAAACCATTTTCGGTCCACTGCAAAGAGACCTCCAGCCATAACAGGTGACCTGTGAAATGAATAAAATAATCATTTAAAGACCGTGAACATCAGAAACAATAGCATTTTGTTTGGGGAAAAAAGCACATTTCAAGATATATTTCAGTGGTCAATGGTATTGAGCTTTACAGCTTTGATTTACTATAAATGGATATAGGGCTCTCATTGGGCTCTAGTTAAAGTGGTTATGGGGTGGGGATAAGGAAGGATCCTTATGAGCATTCAACTTTGCAGTTCAGGTTAAAATGCAAAGGATGCCCTGAAGAGCTACAATGGATTCATCTGTCTACTATTATAGACAATGAATTATTGACATAAGTGATTATAACTCATCTTTATATTTTTTCTTATAAGTGGAAGGAATTTTATACTATCAGATAAAAAATAGAAAACACTGTGATAGACAATAGCTTTGATTTAATACCTCAGTATGTATTCACACTCAGCATCATTATTTACAGGTCATTTCCACGTGCAGATTGTGAAATGGACAGTTCGAATAAGTAAATAACCAACCCAGACTAGTTATTTACATACCAGGCCAAAGTTGGAATTTAAATTAAGTCTTTTTTACTTTCAATGTATTATTCTTTTAAAGTCTTATCTGCCTTTCTAACAAATATTTCTTTGGGTTAAATAATTTTCAAGTGTCCCATTCCTGCTAGGATGCATTAAAACCACGTTACTGTATAATAAGATAATTACAATCATAGGGCCCTACCCTCAAATTTTTGGGTTCAAAAGTAGGTCTCAGTTTTGAGTAGTCACTATATGTTGGGCTGTAGGCTAAGAACTTTTCTTAATTCTTTTGAATGATTATGAATATCATAATGAAAATCATCCTATTTAGATTTAGGAAGACTTAGCAACGTGGCCCAAGGTGGGAGCTTCTGGGCAGCGGAGCTGGTGGCCCCAGGCCCTGTGATTCTAATCCTTTGTGTTCCTCACTGTACACTGCTTCACTTTCAGTGTTTGGGGGTGAACAGCGGCAACTACACACGTGTGGATATAAAGCAATCAGAGAACAACTTTATATGGATCAAGTAGATCTGTAAAAAACACGTCAATATAGTTTTTGTAACAGTTTTCGAATTTTTTTTGAGACAAAGGGTATTTACAAATAATAGTATGATATATAAAACATGTATGATACACATTTTAAAAACATGTGCAAACTTACTAGACACACCAATTTATAGACCAACTGAAGACTTACTCTTGGTGACAATTTAAGAGTCACTTGAGCAGCATAGAACTAAGTTTAAGACGATTATATATTTCAAAGCCTTTGCTCATTAAAATAGTCCTTGGCCTAATTATTTCAGTTTAAGAGTGTTTTAAAGGTATAAATTATGCATAAGAAAATATTACTAGGCTAGTATAGGGAAGTTTTCCTAGGAGAGAGAATAGGATTCAGAACATAGCAGGAGTCAGAAAAGAACACAAAAACTCCCAGGCAAATTTTTAAAAATTTTGGTCGAAGGAAAAATCCTAGAACCAGATGTACCCCACTTTAGCCCTCTCTTCAGCAGCTGAATGTTTTCCCATTTGCCACACACTGAATTTTAGAGTGGAATTACAACGGAACTGGAACAAATTAGGGCTGAAACTTTTATTGGGTGCAATTCCCTGAAGGACACATTGCCACAGTGTAACCTTTGCTTCTGCAGGCTTGGGCACAGTGATCAGAAATTCCCAATCCTGTTCAATTTGAGCCACACACAGAAAGGTCCTAAGACGTGCAAATATATTTCAATTTCATTGTGCAAAACATGAGACAAAGTGCATCAAAATCTAAACTGCAAAGATGGATTCAAAACTAGAACTGTCATAGATGTAGAATTATTAAAGACTTTAGGTAAAAGAAAGTTCCTATTTTTTTTCTTTAAATAGTTTGTTGGCAACTCAGAATTTATAAAAACAAAACCATGTAGTGCATTTTGGATTAATTTTAGAATACATAAAAATGAGTTCAAATGGATTTTTTTTTACCTTCATTAATGTTTCTAACAAACTTCAAATAAATTAGTGTTTTCTATATCAATTAGTATGAATGACTGGTAAGAAACAAACCATTTCATTTATCTGTCTGTCTAGCTGTCTATTTCTCTCTGTGACTATCTTCTATCTATTCATATTTATCTGTGAATACTTGAACAGCTTAGTGGTGGTATAATTGAATGAATTGCACATATTTTAACTGCACAATTTGATAAATTTGGACTTATGTATACCTGTGTAACCATCACCACATTCAAGAAAATCAGTATATTTATCATTCCCAAAAGTTTTCTCATGCCTCTTTATAATCCCTCCCTCTTAACCAGCCCTTCATTCCCACTCAGGCAACCACTGATTTGTGTTCTGTCACTATAGATTAGTTTGCGTTTTCTAGAATTTTATATAAATGGAATCAACCAATAGCAACTTTAAAAACTCCTGCTTATTTCATTCAATATAATTATTTTGAGATTTCCTTTTGCATAGTATTTCAGTCTGCTTATCTGTTCATCTATTGATGGACATTTGAATTATTTGCAGTTTGGGTTTATTACAAACAAAGTTGTGAATTTTGCATGCTTTGTTTTATATGGACATCTCCCTTTCACTACTGCCTTATTAGAATCCCACATATGCAGTGTTTCCATTTCCAAAAGTTCAAAATACTTCTAGGGTGGGCCATGGTGGCTCAGCAGGCAGAATTCCTGCCTGCTATGCCGGAGACCAAGGTTCGATTCCTGGTGCCTGCCCGTGCCCCATCCCCACCCCCCCACACAAAATACTTCTAATTCTCTCTTGTTTTCTTCTTTGACCATGAGTAGTAAACAATGTATTATTTAGTTTCCAAAAAATTGAAGATTTTTCTGAGATCTTTCTGTTATTGATTTTGAATTTAACTCCACTGTGGTCAGAGAATATGCTTTATATGACTTACATCCTTTCAAATTTATTGAAACTTTTTAACGGCCCAGCGTATTAACTTTCTAGGACTACTATAACATATCCCACAGACTGGTGGCTGAAAACAACAGAAGTTTCTTCTCTCACAGTTTAGGAGGCTACAGGCCCCAAATCAAGGTATCAGCAAGGCCATCTTCCCCCAGGAGGACCTTCCTTGCATCCTCCTAGCTTCTGGAGGTTGACAGCAATCCTTGGCATTTCTTGGCTTGTAGACACATCACTTCAATTTTAGCCTCTGTCTTCATGTTGTATTTTCCTCTACGTGTCCTCTCCTCATTCTATCAGAATATCAGTGATTGATTTAGGCCCCAATCTAACTCAGTATGACTTCGTTTTAACTTAATTTCACCTGCAAAGAGCAAGGTCGCACTCTGAGGTTCTGTGTGGACATGAATTTTTGTGGGACACTATTCAACCCACTATGCCCAGAATATGGCCAATCTCCAGGACTATTCCATGTGCATTTGTAAAAAATGTGTATTCTGTTGCTTTTGGATAGACTGTTTTATAAATATTTATTAGGACACATTAGTTAATGATATTGTTCAAGTCTATGTTCTATTGATTTTCTGGTTGTTCTATTATTGAGAAAGCAGTATTGAAATTTATGACTGTAATTCTAGATTTGTTTATTTCTTTTTGCTGTTCTGTTTCTTGTTTCATGCATTTTGTAGCTATGCTAATAGATACATAAATCCTCAGGGCTTTTATGTCCTCTTGATAATCTGATCATATTTTCATTATAAAATAACCTATACCTGGTGATAATCTCTGTTCTGACATCTACTTTCTCTGATATTAATATAGCCACTTCAGCTTTATTTAGATTTGTGTTGTCTAAATACTATCTTTATAATTTCTTCTACTTATTCTACTTTTAAACTATTTGTGTCTTTATATGTAGAAAGTGATTTTCTTTTAAGTAGCATATAGTTGTTGTTTTTTTTTATTTTACCATCTGTGCCTTTTAATTGGGTTACTTTAGGTCTTTTACATTTAATATGATCCTCATAGGCATGGTTCTCCAGAGAAGCAGAACCAACAGAATGTGTGCGTGTATATATATATATATAAAATCATATACATACATATTGCAAATATGATATAGGAATTGGATTATATGACAGTGGGGATTGGCAAGTTTGAATTCTGTTGACAGGCAGCAAGCTGTGAACTTCAATGAAGGTTTTGATGAATTCCCCAGGAAAAGGTGGATGGGTGAAGTACAGATAGAAATTCTTTGATTGAAAAATCATTGGTTCTGTCTTTAAAACCATCAGTTGATTGAATGAGACTTCTCATTATTGAATGAAATCTCCTTTGTTGATTGTAAATAGATGTATAGTGATAGATGTAATCAACTGACAGATTATTTAAATTCACAAAATAACCTCACAATAACAATCAGGTCAGTGTTTGACCAAAAACCATAACCTAACCAAGTTGATATGTGAATTTAAACATCATAATGATTATTTTTACAGTTAAGTTTTAAATATATCAGTTATCTCATTCTTTTCTATTTGTCCCAACTGTTGTTTCCTTTTCCCCCTTCTCCTACCCTCTTTTTTATTAATTGAATAATTTTTATAATTGCATTTCATATCTTTTTTATTACTTATTAATTAAAACTCCTTGCTTTGCTATTTTTGTAGTTGTTTTAGAGTTCACAGTATCTATTTTTTTTTATCTCAGTTTACCTTGATGTGATACTATACCACTGTGTGTATATTATAAAAACCTTTTAGTAGGGTACTTCCATTTTTCCTCCCTCAACATTTCTGCTTTTGTCGTCATGCATTTTACTTTTATACATGTTACAAATACACATTGTAAGTTTATTGTTTTTGTTTAAGCATTCAATTATCTTTTAAAGAAATGTAAGTAATAAAATTGTAATACATATTTATTTCTATAGCTATCATTCCCTTGTTCTTAATTTTTTTGTGCGGATCCAAATTTCCATCTAGTAGCATTTTCCTTCTGTCTGAAAGATGTGCTTAACACTTCTTTTCTAGAAAATCTGGTGATGATGAATTTTTCAGCCTTTGCATGTCTGAGGATGCCCTTTTTTTGGCCTACATTTCAAAAGATATTTTTGTTGACTCTAGAACATAGTTTGACAATTCTTTTCTTTCAAATATCTAAAGATGTTGCCCCACACTCTTCTCACTTGTTTTATTTCTGACAGAAATCTGTTATTTTCCTTATCTCTGTTTCTCTCTATGTCATGTGTCTTTTTTTTTCCCCCTTTGGCTGCTTTTAAGATTTTCTCTATATCGCTGGATTTGAACTGTTTTATTATGATGTTTCTTCATTCTTCTTGTGAGTGGGGCTACTTGAATCTCTTGGATCTGTGTGTGGATATAGTTTTCATGAGTATGAAAAATTTTTGGCCATTACTTCTTCCAATATTTTTTTGCCCCTGCCTCACTTTCCTTTCCCATTTATTGACTTCATTTTTTTTTTTTAAATTCTCCTTTCACTCTGTTTCATTATGGATAATTTTTATTGCTATATCTTCAGATTCACTAATCATTTTTTTCCTGCAATGTCTAGTCTGCCAATAATTCCACCCAATGTATTTTTCATTTGCAAACATAGTTTTCATCTTCATAATTTTTATTTTGGCCTTTTTATAACTTATAGGCTTCTACTTAACCTTTAGGATGTATGGATTACATTTTAAGTGCAGTTTTAATTACCTTCCCTGCTAAATTCTTAGTCAGTTCTTAGTTTCAGTTGATTGAATTACCTACTCATTATAGGCTGTATACTTCTACTTCTTTGTGTGCCTGATAATTTATCAATGAACAGATTCAAGGGTTTCACATTTTTGGGTGCTGGATGTTCTTTTAAACATTCTTGAAATTTGTTCTGGGATGTTGTTACATTGTTTGGAAACAGTTTGGTCCTTTGGCCCTTGCTCTTAAGATGTGTGAGGTCATACCGGAGCAGTGCAAAGTCTGGAGCGAATGATTTCCTCTTCAGGTGGGACCCTTCTGTCAGCGCTGCCCGAGGCTCGGCAGGGTTTCTATCCGGCCGGCGGGCAGGGACACCTCTCCCAGCCTCGCGTGAATGCTGGACACAGCCACTTCTGCCTCTTTTCTCAGCCTCGTGTACTTTCCTCACACATAGGCTCTGGTCAGGACTCCTTTGGATGCTCAAGCTGACCCTCTGAAGATCTCTGCTGCTCTCTCTTTGCGCAGCTCCCTTTTCCTGAAGCTCTGCCCTGGAAATTCTAGCTGTCTTAGTCTCCTCGGACAACCAGCTCCATATCCTCAACGCAGGATACGCTCTGTCTGGGCTCTCCCTCTTTAGACCTCACTTTTCTCACTTTGAGCAAAACTCTCCCAAGTTAGTAAGCTGGGTAAAGTTGGAGGACTTACCTTGCAGTTTTCTGTCCCGAGGCTCAAGGTCCTCCGCTGCAGATGTTCAGTGTCTGGGAAACCACTGTTTGTTATATTTTGTTTGTTTCAGGAGGGAGAGTAAATGAGGTCCATGGTACTCCACCTCGTTCATATGTGGAAATTCCCAAGTCTACCCATTAACTTTAAAAAGCAATTTTTTTGTATGCTGTATGGTGTGGTCACATTTCATTCTTTTTCCATGTCAGTATCCCATTATGGCAGCATCATTTGTTGAATTTTTTGTTTCTTTCTTTGCATGGTTATTTGTTTTGGGAAGTGCATGGGCCAGGAATTGAACCTGTGTCTCCTGCATGGCAGGCGAGAATTCTACCACTGAACTACCCTCGCACCTCCTATCCATTTACTTTTATTTTAAAACACTTAAAATTATTTATTTGATCATTTTGAACAGATAATACATTCAAATGGTTAAAACAAAAATCTTGCTCCTTCCCCTCTCCCCTGCCAGTCCTTCTCTCACCACAAGCACCCGTTGTTGCTTCCTTTCAGAGATTTTATGTTCATATAAGCAAATACAAAGATATGTTTTTTCCTTTTTTCTATATAAATGATTGTGTACTATATACAGTTTCCTTTGCTTAATTTTTTTCATCTCTTGTCCCCACCCCTGCTCCTAAACATTTAGAATCATCTATCCACTGCCCTCCATTATTTTTTTGCCATTTTTCTTCAACTTTTTTTATTGTGAAATATAACATATATACAAAAAAAGCAGTAAATTTCCAAGTACATTTTAACAAGTAGTTATAGAACAGATTCTAAAGTTTGGTATGGGTTACAGTTCCACGATTTTTCATTTTTTCTTCTAGCTGCTCCAAGACACTGGAGACCAACTGAAGTATCAATGTAATGATTCAGGAGTCATACTCACTTGTAAATCCTATCTTCTCTGTTATACTCCTCCCTTTTGCTAAATTTTTAACTTGATATATTTTAACGATCATGCTATATTGTAAAGTACTTTATTGTTCTATTTTTTAACATCTGCCCATTAGTCCATTATGTATATATATATATATATATGTATATATATATACATATATATATGTATTTGGTGGATATTTGTTTAGTTTACAATATTTTGTTACTTCAAAGTTTCTGTATTGAATGACTTTGCACATTCATCATTTCCACAATGTGAGCATATCTTTAGGATAATTCCTAGAATTCCTTGTCCTGGTTTATTATAAACAGGAAAGGTGTAAAAACGGATTTACTTTTGCATTTCTGAAGTTAAAAGTTTTGTTGTAAACAGTGTCCCAACGTGTAGCTCTACTGCATATTCCAAACCAGCCAAAGCCGCATGGCTTATGTCTTGATAAAATGAGGGGGAGGTTAGATAAAAGTAGCAATCCTACTGCAAAAAATACAGAGCTATCATAAAACATCAGTGTTGTCGACTTTGTGGAAAGATAAAAATTCCCAAGGACATGTCATTATTTTGACAATATTTGGAGATGAAGTGTTGAAAAGTTTCACAGAATACATATTACAAAACAAAAAGGAAAAGGCAAGAAAGAGGAGTAAGGGATGGATTTGAGGCTTAGGAAGAGTGTATGCAAAGGCCTTGGGTTGGGAAGAAATGAAAGAAGGCCAGAGGCCATTGCTGCTGGGGACAGAGCAGGAGAGGGAGGCTCTTATGGCAAATGTGCTGGGCAGTTTCCACACAGAGTCGGTGCTGAGAAGTCCTGCTTGTGCACGAACAAGACGGTGGCAATGCAACAGTAACTGTGGGGCAGCCTTAATCTGTCCTTGTTCTCCCCTCTTCCTCCCCCATCCAGCATCATCCTCCTTTGCATTTCAAGCATAGAGTGAGCCAGAACGCCAGCCTCTGTCATTTTTGTAGAAAGTCAGGGGGATTTTTGTGGACAGCCTGGGAAGAAGTTGCCAGAAGAAGGGAGAACCTTCTATTTTTAAGGAAGCCTAAGGAGCCTGAAGCAATGCTGTCCCCAAGGGGCCAGAGGGAGAGAAGGCAGACTCCCCAGCTAGAGTTGGTCACGTTCTGGGCAGACGGTGGCGGTGCTGTGCAGCTGCCCTGGGGAGTAGCGGGTCCTGGCGCCCTGGGTGCGGAGGGCCTGCAATTGGCAGCACTGAGGGACCGGGCAGGTAGGGCAGCAGGTCACGGAGGCAGCAAGCGCTGTGAACTGATGACTTTGAACAAAAGGAAAACCGAGACTTTGAGTAAGATTCTAGAGCCACTGCCCTTCTTGAGAAAGGAGAACTGTGAGAATAGAGATGGAATTTCCTCTCATTTTGTGAAGGGACCCAAACATGCATTGGAGCAGCTCAGAAGAAAATTGACTACCGTGACCTACCGGGCACACCTGAATTTACAGATTGAAATTCATACCCCCGCACGCACACGTGTCGACTGCTGTGCAATGCTGTGCTGAAGTGAAGAGAAGAAAGGTGACTGTGTTTCTGCATGTTCAAGATAAAAGATTTTAATGTGCCGCATGGTTTTCTCCTCAAAGGAACTGAAGAACAGTTTCACAGTTTCAGTGGCTCTTCTGCTCTCTGCTTTCCATTTTAAATATAACACCAATTGGTTGAAACTCACCATCTGGCTCCAGTTTCCAGTTTCTCATTTGTTTATCCTTCTATTCCTTGCTTTCTTCCAAAATATTCTTGCTGTTTTTGTTCCTAGGACATTAACACACCTTTGACATGTTTTAATGTGGCTCCACGGCCATGTAACTTTTAGCATATTGATGTATTTTTATGAATACTGCTCACAATATCACAAATTGGGATTTTTTTTTACTTTTGCAATTATAAAACACCATCACTGTTGGGATGGTTTACAAAATTAATGTGACTGTGAGCAACATGTTCCTATCAAATATTCTTCATCCTTCAGGCCACAGAAATATGGTGATGGTTCTCAATATTTATTGGAAGCTTATTTTCTATTTTGTATTAAAGTTGTTGAACTAGGTTGTAAAATGCTTTACTTTTTAGTTAGGGTAGACTAGTTTACTTTTCCACACCGATTTTTATATCCCAAACTTTGCTGAATTTTAAAACTAATGAAGCTATAATGTAAAAGTGTATTAAAACCATTCTTTATTTGGTATTAGTTAAAATTCTTTATGCTCTCATTTGTGAATACATTTTTTCGAATTGTGTTGTTGCTTGTCTTCTCTAAATCAATATGTAAGACTTAATGCTTATTGCCTTATCCTGTGACACACATTGCTTTCTAAGGATTTCTTTTCTTCATCAATGATTTTTTTAAATTGAGACATAATCCTCCAATGTATACAAGCAGTGGCTCACAGTATCATCAGAAAGCTGTGCATTCATCATTACAATTGATTTTTGAACATTTCATTACTCCAAAAATAATAAAAAAAGATAAAAATAAAAGTAAGAATGAACACTTAAAACATCCCATACCCCCCACCCACTGTTGTTTATTTATTTTTTGTATTTTTTTTCCTTACTCATCTGTCCATACACTGGATTTTCACACTCATACAAGGTTTTCACACTCACACATCCATACCTTAAAAGCTTTATAGTTATTCAAGAATCAAGGCTATTGGATTACATTTAAACAGTTTTAGGTATCCCTCTAGCTACTCTGATATATCAAAAACTGAAAAGGGATATATACTGCATAAGAATTACTTCCAGAATGACCTGCCAACTTTATTTGAAATCTCTTAGTCACTGAAACTTTGTTTCATTTCTCTTCCCCCTTTGGTCAAGAAGGCCTTCTCAATGCCACCATGCCAGGGCAAGGCTCATCCCCAGGAGTCCTGTCCCACATTTCCAGGGAGATTTACACCCCTGGGAGTCATGTCTTACATAGGGGGCGGGGGCAGGGCAGTGAGTTCACCTGTTGAGTTGGCTTAGAGAAAGACCACAGCTGAGCTACAAAAGAGGTTCTCTGGGGGTGACTCTTAGGCATAATCATAAGTAGGCTTAGCTTCTCCTTTGCAGGTATAAGTTTCATAGGGGTGAGCCCCAAGTTTGAGGGCCTTTCCCATCAAATTGGCAGTCCCCAGTGCTTGCGAGAATATCAGTCTTCTCCAGGTGGGGAAGTTTGCTTTCTAAGGATTAGATGATCTTCCTAGTATTCTCTATTTCACACATTGACTCTTGCCCCCATCTATGGAAAAAAAGGCAAAGATCTAATAAAAGGGGATCCTCTGCCTACTTTCTCACATTTTCAGACAGAGTGTTATTGCTAACATTAATGCACCCCATATGATTTTGTGGTCAGAATAATAAAGAATGTGACCTCATACTGCAAGATAAATATATATATAAAACAAATTTATTTAAAAGTTTTTGAACACTTAAAGATCAGGTCCAGAAATTTAAAGGAAGCCTGCAATTTGGCCTCTTGGAAAACAAATTGGCTCTTAATTTCATTCATCTCAGTGACTACAGTGAGAATTTTGGATCTATGTTGCAGTGTGAATTTGATCAAAGATGAAATGGCACAATTTCCCTCAGGACTCAATCAAGCCAAGTCAATCAACATAAAAATGAAGTACATAATTTTCAATTTTGTAACCAGAAATTTTCAGGTGGCCCATGACTCAGAATACTTATAGATATTGATAATAATCTAATTATTATCAACTAAAATTCATTTGTTGAATAAAAAGCTACTGCAGAGCAAGGCAATATTTTAAATACTTTTGTTCTTTTAAATATTAAGTTACTTAAATGACTATTTTGTAGAAGATGGCTAAATAACTGCTGATAAAATCATTCATATTATCTATTTTTAAAAACTACTGTTTTTGTATAATTTCCTTTTTTTTAAATGGTGTAACATGGGGATATGAAATGAGGAAGGAAAGTTATCCTTATGTAAAGGGACAAGGAATGAGGTTGGGGTTGGGGCTGGGAGAAGGATGTCCTCTTTGGAGTGCCAGGATGCAGAAATGGTAGGGAAAATTAGACTCCAATCATAGTGTGGTTATGCTCTGCTTTCTCCTCACCTGCCCAGCTTGGCACTGTGGATGTGCAATGGGGGAAGTGGCTCTGAGAACATGTAAACTGAAAGCATTGTATATGTAAAGGAATTCAGCATGGGAGTCCCAGGTCCATGCCTGGAACCAGAAGAGCTGGCTTCCTCTCTCTGTTCCACGCACCTGAGGACGTCCTATTGGACCACTGATTGTTACCTGTGCCTCAGCATCACTCACTTCAATTCTTCCACTAGACTGCACCAGACTACCAGACTCTATTTTTAAAAACAGGAAAAAATTACAGCAGCAGCAAAAATAGCAATAGTGAGTTTCTGATTATCTTTCTGAGAGGCAACAGTTGAACAGTATCCTAGGAATGAGGGGTTCTTTGACTTACAAAATAGAGGAGAGACTCTAAAAGGTGAGGGGCTCAGATTTGTTAAATTTTAATGTTAAATGGAATGTGACCCTATGCTGGCATGCAGCAATGATGGCCCTAGTGAGTCATGTCTTCTTGTATCCGTGCCCTTGTGTGGTGCCTTCCCACACTGACTAGCTTGGCCATGTAACCTGTTTTAGCCCATGGAACATTAACAAATGTGGTACAAGCAGAGGCCTTGTGTGCTAGAGCTGGCATTCTTTCTTAACAGCTTTAGAAGCTTGTTTCCACGTGAAGAAACCTGGAATGGCATGCTGGAGACACATGGCCCAGCTGGTAATCAGCACCAAATACCAGGTATGTAAGTGAGACCACCTGAGACCATCTAGCTCCATCTGAGCCACCAGGTGGCTAGTGTCATGTGAGTGACCTCAGGTAGAGGGTGAATAACTGTCATGGTTTACTGATACTCATGGGTTTCCTGGTTTGGCAATTTTCAATGCTAAAACTGAAAAAATCCTGGGCAAGCCAGCATGAGCTGATTACCTTACCTAGGTAAGACCAGCAGCAGAACTATTAGTCTTCAATCCAGATGAGGTCAATCTAAATTTCTGACCTTCAGAACCAGGAACCAACCAATTGGTTGTTTTTTTTAAGTCACTAAGTTCTGGGATGGTTTGCCTTGTTTTGAACTCCAAGCCCTAAAAGGGGGCATATTGACAATTTCATTATGCTACTCGTAAATGATAACAATCCTTGATAAAAATTGGATTTTGGTTTGTACCCTAATTTCTAAGGTCTGGCTTATTTCTTAATAAGTTATTTCTTCTAGCATCCTAGGGTATATTGCAATGCAAAACTGGATTTCAGAGATACTCATAATGAAAGTTCAAAGCTTTCTTTACAAAATAAAAAGAGCTTTCTATTTTTCCAGATTCACAAATATTATTGTTTAGAACAGAGTTAGCTGAAAAGGAACGAGTGCCAAGTAGTTACATAAAAGCAAGGGTTAGAATTGTGACTTTTCAGCTTTCTGGCTAAGATGAGGAAGAAAGCAAAATTATCAATGATAGTGTAAATACTGTACTATTCTGAACCATTATTTGCAGTTGTACTTTTGTCACACACATGAATACATGTAATACTATGTAATGGTTAAAAAGGTTTTATAAAATTGAGTATGCTTTTTGATGCTGACTACATATTTAGAATAATAGACTCCCCTGTGAAAGGATATAAAGAATCGATGGAAGAAGACATCTTGGGTTTGTCAGTACAAATTACACAGGACATTAAACCAAGCTATAGCTATACATAGAGCATAATAGTCCTATGTTTTGATGAGTTGGTGGTTCTGAAGTTGTTTAGAATACCACTGCCACCATACCTTCTGAGGTTGGCACTAAGCTTAGCGTGAGATGAAATAAATAACTGGATGTCAAAAGGTGGCACCAAATGTCTCACTGGCACAGGAGGAAAATAGATAAAATGTGCTAAATATGCTTTTGGTCTTAGTTGTCCACTACATGGCCAAGACGCATGTGCAGGAGTGGGGCCTACCAGGTCTAGAATGATTGGTTACAAAGGACCTTTTTGTACCTTACGATGGGTGGCGGAGTCCCCTGTGTGCCTAGATAGCTCCTGCTTCTCTGCACTGTAAAGAGGTGCCTGTGAAGTCCTAAGCTAGGGCCACCACCGCCACACTGCTCCAAATGGCAGAAGATGTCTGTTCCCCTTTAATGAACTCTCCATAAAGACATCCGGGGACACATAAATCTAAAAATATTGGCTCATTTTCTTAAACGATTTCTGATCCATTTGTGTCAGCAATGAGAGGGACTGCAGCATTGGCACAAGGTATAGGGTCAGATATCTCCTTCTATGCTGAAGTATGTCCTTGATCCAGTTAGTCTGCAATCCTCATTGAATAAATTCATTTATAATTTCTAAATGGCTGCAGACTGAGTCATGGTTTGCTTGTCTTACATATCAGGACAGTGACTCTGTGATCATTTCAATCATTAGTCCACTCCCTGTGTGCTGTAAGCAGTGCACACTCTCCCTGCCTGAGGGGACAAATAAGATCACATGAACACTGAGAATAGATTACAATGGTCTCCCTGCTGTGTGTCTGACAACAGGGCTTCCATCTCCTACCCATCAGTTTTCCCCTCTTCTCTGGAGGTCCCCAGGGGTGCCACTCATGTGCTCAAGAATAAGTCTGCTCATAGTTTTCTACTCCAACATGTTAAGTCGTCTTCTACTGTGTCCATAGCCAGACCTCCATGTGAAAACGGCTCACTGGCCGTGGTGGTCACCAGCTGGCCATCCATTAAGTGAGCCTGTCTTGGGCCAGTCTGCCCTGAGACCTTGGCCTATGGCTTGCTGACCTAGTCTGCCACTTGAGCAAAGCCACACTCTTTATGCTCAGAGTTTCATACAGTCTTCATCAGCATGCTCTTTCTGCTTCTGTATTTAATTCTGCTTTCCACAGGGGCCACCAGCCAGACCTTTGAGGAGGTTGTTGTTTAAGGTGTGTCCAAACTGAGTGAGAGTGGGCCTTAATCCAATATGGTGGAAGGCCTTCATGAGCAAAGGAAATTGGGCACAAAAGGAGAAACCACAGGGCGTAGCCAGAAGTTCAAGTTGATGGAAGGAGAAGACCCTGCCGTGTGCATTGCCATGAGGTGGAAAACCCAAGAAACCTTGAAATTGCCAGCTAGAAGATATGGACCCCAGGAGGTAGCAGGCCTTCTAACCTCTGAAACCATGAGTCAATAAATTCCTTTTGTTAAGCTAGCCCATTGTATGAAATTTGTTTCAGCAGCCAGAAAACTACAACAGATGCCAATCTACCACCCTGACTGAGATTCTTATTATTGCCTTTTTGTTCCTCTTCCTGCCTTTTTTAGCTTAAAAACAATATTCCCTGATCATTCACATATTGATACATGCAAATAGCTGCACAGAGGGTGTCACCAGTCCATCAGTATAGTCTCTGAATCTCAGTTTGGACTCAGCAAATGAACTTCTTTCACTCATGTAAAATGTAGGTCAGATTTCATAACAGTGTCTGGATGGGGACTCCAATGCTGTCTTGTGTCCCACCTCATTTATCTTCCATCTTGACCTTCAATCCCTTCTTAAAGTCCATACTCTGATGTGGATGTGTCCCTCTGATCCTCACCCAGTGGTGATTAACACACGTTACTCTGATTTGGTCTCCTCCTCTCTTCTTCATCCTAGCCTGGGGGGTTCTATATTCCCTCAACCTCTGCCAGCCCCTGCGCCCCCAGCCTGGACTCATCCTCTCCCCTTCCCCTCCCTGAGTCCACAATGACATCAAAAGGAATACAGCAAAACGCGACGTGTCAGAACAAATCACTTATTTCCCCAGTCATGGAGACAGTTCAGAAGCTACAAGTCCTAACTGCAGAGCAAGGAGTCTTTCTTCTCAGATATACATGTAACTTTTCATTCAAGGCATAAATACTAGTTATTAAAATCCAAGCAT
>PVIY010042258.1:0-21100 GCA_004026745.1 Myrmecophaga tridactyla
CCTGGAACATGGTGATTGGGGGTGGGGAGCATCTCTCTTAGGTGTCCTTCCAAATGCTCTTTCATTTAACCCAGTTCTTTATATTTATTAATTTGTTTAATTTTGTTAGAGAAGTTATGGGTTTACAGAAGAGCATTAAAATACAGGGTTCCCATATGCCAACGTATTAACACCTTTCATCAGTGTGGTATATTTGCTATCATTGATGAAAGTACATTTTTGCAAATGTACTATTAACTATATTGGACTTACGGCTCACTGTGTTGTGTAGTCCCTTGGATTTTTTTATTTTTATTTTTATTGTAGTTCCATATATATAATGTAACACTTCCACTTTTAACCACATTCAAATAAATAAATCAGTGTTGTTAAATGCATTCCCAAGGTTGTGTTACCATAACCATGATCCTTACTAAGATTTTACATTTCAAACCTTAAATCTCCCTATTCCATATCTCTCTCCACCTGCTATTAACCCATGAGTTAGATTCTGACTCTATCAGTTTACTTATTGTGATTATTTCCTATGCTTGAGATCATACTATCTTTTTCCTTTTGTGTGTGGCTTATTAGGGGCTCATCTATGTTGTCTCATGTATCAGAACTTTTTAAATGGCTGAATAATATTCCATTGTGTGTACATACAAATTTTGTCTATCTGTTCATCTGCTGATGGACACTTGAGAACTGTAAACAATCCCACTTTGAACACTGGCACACAAATATCTGTTTGAGCCTCTGCTTTCAATTCTCTTAGGCATATACCTAGAAGTGAGTTTGTCAGGTCATTTGGTAATCTTATACTTAGTTTTCTGAGGAACCATCAGACTATCCTCCACAGAGGTTGTAACAATTTGCTTTCCCACCAACAATGAATGCATTGTTTTTCTACTTCTTCACATCCTATCCAACACTTGTAACTTTCTGTTTCTTTCAGTATTCTTGTGTGTGTGAAATGGTATCTCATTGTGGCTTTGATTTGCATTTTACCTAATACCTAATGATGTTTGGCATCTTTTCATGTGTAGTGGATATCCGTATATCTTCTTTGGGGTAATCTCCATTCAGATATTTGCCCATTTTTAATTTTTCTCTCGTCATTTTTGTCATTGAATTTAAAGGATTTCCTTATATATTCTGGATATTAAACCTTTTTATCGAATATGTGGTTTCCAAATTTTTTTTCCCATTGTGGTAGGTTTTCATTTTATTTTCATGATAAAGTCCTTTGAAGCATGCAAATTTTTAATTTTGATGAGATCTCATTTATTTATTTTTTACCTTTGTTGCTTGTGCTTTAGGTGAAAAGTGTAAGAAACCATTGCCTAACACAAGATTCTGAAGATGCTTCCATACCTTTACTTCTAGGAATTCTACAAGTTCTGGCTCTTATATTTAGGTCTTTGATCCATTTTGAGTTGTTTTGTACATTGTGTCCCAAAAGGATTATTTGGGCCTAATAGATACTAAGTAACAGATGCTGGATATAAAGCAGTAAAAGTGGTAGACAGATAATGGTGTGCTAGGGAAAATAGATAAGCCAAAAATTGGCAATGGTATGAAAATGGCTATGAAAGAAGTGAGGGCACCGATCCCAGCTTGGGAAAATCAAGGAAGATCCTTGAAAAGAGCAAAAAAGGGAGAATGTGGGAGGGAGAGAGGAAAGTTCCACCTGAGCCTTTTGGTTGCCCTGTGTAGTGAGGGTTTGGCACAACTGTTGAATTGGGGTACAACAGAAGCTTCTGGAGAGTAAAAAAGGTTTGAAATAGTTTTGAGGAGAATGCAAGTGTTAGTGTTGGCTAAGGAAACCATAATATAAGCACCGAATGACTGGCACCTAGGACTTCACTCAATTAATATTCATGAAATGAATGAATTAATACATTTCAGTGGTATTATAGTTTATCATTAGCTCTACAACTACAATAACAGGAGTTTATGGTGGCACCTACCAACTAATTTGCATAATTTTAGCCAATAGGGTTGTGCCACTTAGCTAGAAGGCAGGTCTAGGAAAGGAAAAGAGTTAGGATTTTCCCAGGTGGGAAAGGTCACAGGGATAAGGGTCTGGAGGACCTGGCAAGGTTGAAGAATGGATATGTATATAAGGCATGCGCTGAAAGGACTTGAGATTGAGGTCAGAGGGTGGGGTTCACACTGTATTACTTCAGAAGACTAATATACCCCTTGTGGTAAGGTCTGGGTTATGGCCATAGCCTTACTGGAACTGAGGTACAGGAATGTGAAATGAGAAAGCGTTGAAATCGAGCAACCAATTCATTGAGGGCTCCATCCACACCATCGTCCGGATCTCCCAGATTTTCTCTCTTTAGGCTCCCTGTCCTGGGCTTCATCTCACCTCTCCCCTACCTCCCAGGGTCTCTGCAAGTATCTGTATTTGCATTTGAAAGCAAGCTTCAGAGCCTGAACAGACAATGTTGGTTTTGGGCCAAAAAACCAGGAGTTGGGTTATGAGAGAGAGCTGTAGGGGATATCTGTTTTATTTTGCTTTATTTTATCACCTATCACTCACTCACCTTCTGGAAACTCTACCTCTTTTATCCTCTAGAGAAACTAACCCCAGTTTTCATCCTCAGTCCACATGCGGGTGGAGTTGTCTTCCCCACACATCCCGTTTCAGTCCTGGCCATAAAGAAGATTCCGCTGTTCAGGCCACGGTGACATTTTCAGGGACAGACATATGATCCACCTGGTGCCACTTGCAGGGACTGTTGTGATGAAGACACCACATTTTCAGTCCCAGACTTGAACCCTTGAGGACGTAGCTCTGAATTTGCTGGCCACCATCCAATCCCTAATTGAAGCCTGAGAACGAGGTCATCACAGAAATCACAGTTAAAGTAAGGGGGACAAACAGTAACAAATCTTGACGGTGCCCATTGAAGACCTGTGCCAACACTGCTGGCTGAAGCTAGCTCTGCTCCCCGATATTTCCATTCTATGAATCAGTATTTCCCCCTCATGATTGCTCACAACATAAGCAGTTTCTTACATTCCATCTTCTGTGCTAACCATAAAATATATATTAACTTTTCTGTGCCTCAGTTTCCCTTTCTGAAAAATGATATAAACAATTCTTATGTTGAAGAATGGTGAAGATTAAATGGTAAGGTGCAAGAAAACTCATTTATGTTTTCATTTAAATTAAATCTGGCTCTCAGCCACAATTTACTGGGGTGGGAAGAAAGCTATTCGGTTATCATAGGAGCTCATTTCTCTATTTAGTAGGGTATATTTGGCAAACAGTTTTGGATGTCCTACAATGCTTATCATATAAGACTATATAGTCCACTCAAGGACAAGTGGCTCCACAGCCTCTATGCCATGTATGGGAAATGGCATCTTTTGCTGCAAATATCAAGACTTTGATACTTGATGTTTAGCTCTCCTCAGCAAACAACTCAGCTCACTGAACCAAATGTCTTTTTGCCTCCATGCTGGAACCTGCCACTCATGGAACCCATCACCATATCCTATTTATCAAGTCTCTGAAGCTACTACCACCCCTGAGCAAGTTCCTCTCTTCCAACTTAGCCCATCTCCCAGCCCCAAACACACTGTCTTTTCCCTTTCATGAACATTGAACTAAATGGCTCTCCCACAACAGAACCTGAGTAGGGACCTACGAATCATGCCAAGTAAGTTAAGTTTGGGTCAGGAAATATAAAAGTCCTTGATAACCATTAAAATTGGAAGCCAAAAAATTCCTCAAAGAAAGGAGGTCAGAGTTACTCTTTCATTGTTCTGGGGGTAAACCCTGGTGGGGAGTTGGAGGAAGCAGTTAATAGCTTGATAAATTATTCTGCCACAAATGTGATTTGCCTGGTACAGAGTTAAGTAGGAAGATCAGCAACACCTCGTCCTGTTATTGTCAGCCCAACTTCTCTCCTACACTTATGCATGGCCATGCCTCCTAAAATTGCATGAAAACCAGCCCATTTCTGTGGCCCCAGAATAGAGGAAAGAAACAGACACTTAGTCCAGGAAACAGGTTTGTGGGTGAACCTTTTAACTCTACTTCCCTTTTCTAATGAAGCAAAAAAATTAGTGTGACCTTATGAAATAACAGGCTAATTTATGCTCTAATAACCTGGGGGGAATGAAAAGTCTAGGCAAGTTGTTCAAGGAGCAATGTCCCCTACTCTAGGCCCAGCCTCAAGCCCTCAGATTCTGGTTGATTTTTTAATTTTAAATCCTGCCATGAAGACTGTCTCCAAAAATCTAGGTCCCTTAGACCCAACCTGGCTCCAGAGAGAAATGTATCATCCTGCTCCTGATGTCTAGAAAATTTTATGCCCATAACATTGTCAAGATGCGAGTTCATTCCTGTATTTTGGTGGCCTGATATTTAGGTATAAGGTTGAGGGTGTAATGCTGTATAACTACGAGACCCAGCTCCCGTTGTATTGTATATTAATGCCATCTCCTGGAATGCACCTCTTAAAATGTAAATGGTGTTCCCTGGAGTTGTACAACACTGTGAGCCTTAAGTGTGGGCAAAGGCATTTGCACACTTTTTTCTAGAGAAATAACTCTTCATCTCCATCACCATTATTCAGCTAATGTGATAATGCAGAGCTAGGGCAGGGATTCCCTCCTGGAATGAGTCCATAGCTCATTTTGGATTGGTCATTTACTAGCCCCTCTTGTGATAATAATTAGATCCTATCAAATTGCCTCCTTCGCTACTTGTCTCTGAATTGCTGTGATGCCCCAGGCCAGTTACTCAGCCCTTTTAAACTACTGCCTCTTGCTTGGTGAGATGTTTTTGGGTCACGGGTACATTGACATACCTCCCTTCCATGGATTTAGGGTACTATCTCCTGAATTCTTTTGTCCTAACTTTTTCACTTGTTGCATAGTGAAGCCATTCTAAATTTCAGGTTTTGAGAATCAGCTACAATGATATGCATCCCATATTATCAAATGCATTATTTAGGAAACAAATTAATCTTCCCATTCTTGAGCTCTCTTTATAAGCCTAGACTTTTCACAGGAGCTAAAGCTTGCTTCTCTATGGCAGAGTAGAGAGACAGGGATATGGCCAGCATAAGCCACCCTGCCACATAGTCTCCTCTCTTCTAGGGCATGAAAGATGGGTGGTAGTACATGAAGTGGGTCGGGTGACAACTGCCATGGAGCTCCTAAGTCACCTTTGACTCTTTGGTAGCTCCGACTTCTTCAACATTTTCTTTGCAATAGAAAATAAAATAAAAAAAACAACAACAAGCAAACAAACAAACAACACTTGGTTCTTCAGTGGCTTCAACCCAGACGACATGGACCTGGATGAGGCTAAGACACTATTTGGTGCATTTGGCGGCTTTGACTCACTAGGGTAGCTAGGGTTCACGGTAAGCCCAAACCACTGTACTCTCAGCACAAGGTGCAGGGGCCACCTCCTTTGCATGAGCTGAGAGGAGATCTTCCAAGGCTCCCCAAGTGTACTCTCAAGTGTACGAGAGTAATCCAGCAGCCCATCGACCTGATGAAAGAAAATACATTCACTAAAGGAAAGATTTTGCACATCTGCACTAACATGACTGGAAAGAACCCACTATGATTACTTTTACCATGGAGAGTATTGTCATGCCTGATAATATCCCTACAGACAGCTTCTTTATGCTCAAAGACGAGCTGTGTGAACACTACTGCTGTGATGGCATAAATAAACTCTACAGTGTCCTGAGTAACCTCAAGGCAGTAGGCCTATGTCTGTTTCTGCGGAAGGGTATGTGGGATATCTTATTAGGAATGTTGGGGATAGTCTCATTTCTTCCTATCAGCTGGGACTTTCTTTTATCTCTTTATTATTTTAACTTCTTTCTGACTCAGTCTTCATAAGCTTTCACTCGCTCTGCATCATCTTCCTCCCCAGACACTTTGTGGGCCTGCAGTAAACATTCCTAACAATGAAGGCCACGCGATCCCTTTGACACGCAATGATTTCATCAACTTAGGCACCATGAGGCAATTTCATAGGAAGGGGCCTTTCTCTTTCAAGGTGTCACCAAGTGGGAAAGATCTCATCGGTTCTTCTAAATTTGCTTTGTCTGCAGATTAACATCACGGACATCACAGATCCTTACAATAGTTCCTAGGCCCTGCTCTGTCCACGAATTTCCACCACACAAAACACACTTAATATTCACCCACTTCTATGCCTATTGGACACTGACAACTCTTTTCGAAGTGCAAAAACAAGTCACAGTATTAAGTAAAATTGTTTTGTTTCTGTCTCCCTTTGTGCAGGTCTGTCATGGATAGTGGAGGTGGAAGGTGGGGCCAAGACAGGGTTCAATTGTCACTTTCCTATCTTTTGATCTAGTTCACAGCTCAGTGACTCCCAAGGGACATGAATAAGTCCAACAGTCAGACAGCCAAGGTTATTACCTGCACATCTATACACACAATCTTGGGCTGCCTTAGGAAGAAGATTTAGGTCATCTGTGAAAAGAGGTATTGAGCACCTTCCATTTGGGGCAGTAATATGGATGAGACCCATAGCAACCACCCTGATAGATATCACCTTCCACCACAGCACTGGAAATTCTGACCTTCCTACTGCTCTAGGCTCCTTGTAAGGGTAGTGGATTAGTAAGGAGGCTGAGCTAAAAGTTGCAAAGGAAGATAAAGGACTCTCGTGGGCAGGTGGCAGTAATTCTCCTCCAAGAGATTCAGGCTCACAGATTTCTTCACATACGTCTGCATTCCTGCTGTTGCAGAAATGTCCATTTATGGGCTTTGCCTAGTCCTGGAGTTTGTCCTTGAATTGACTTTCTTCCCATACAAAGTCTGCCACTAAGCCCCTGGTTGTGTTTTTCATTCCTTTACATAGGTCTAGATTTCCACCCAGTTTTCTTTTCCTTTTTTTTTTTTTTTGAATGATTTATTTTAATCATTCATGTAGTGTAGATCTGCTGCTGACGAATTCATTCAGGTTTTGTATATTTGAAAAAGTTTTCATTTCAGCCTCAATATTGAAAGGTATTTTTGCTGGATACAGATTATATTTGCATAGGTTTTTCTTTCAGTACTTTAAGAATGTTGCTTCATTGCTTCTGGCTTGCTTTGCTTTCAGTGAGATGTCTAATTTTATTCTGATCTTTGTTTTTCTGTAATTTAAGATGATTTTCCCTTCTGGTTTCCTTCAAGTATGCTCTTTATCTTTATTTTTAAGTAATTTTATCATGAAATGTATTGGCATTTTTTAAAAATTAATTGTTGTGTTTTGGAGTTCACTGAGATTCTTGTACAGTTTCAATCAAATTTGGAAAAATTTCCACCATTATATGTTCAAATGCTTTTGCTAACCCTTCCCCCTCCTTTATGAATTCAAATACATGGATAATAAACTGATTAAACTTGCCCCACAGTTTGTTTTCTGTTCATTAAAAAATAGTTTCTAAAATGCAACCTCTTGAAAACTCTCCAAACAATTCTGTGATTAAAGAGGAACTATTAAACAAATCGCAGAATATTTAGAAAATAACAATAACAAAATTCAATATGTAACAAAACCTATTTTCAGTACAAATATACTGAGAAGAAAATACAATGAAACTAATTTTATTATTTCTTATAATTATATTGTTGCCAAAGAATGTTTTAGAGTTCTAAGCCGCTTACATATTTTAAAATCTATTACATTTTCTTGCCTAACATACATGGCAAATTTTAAAAAATATATCTTCCACACGGACATGAATGATAGATGACATTATCACTCTTTAGGTTTTATGCTTATGTACACTTAAAAACAAACACCCATAGTCAGATCATTCTTTGCCTAATGTAGCATGATATAAATTGAAATTATTAAGTTAAAGTCTCCTTTATGTCTGTTGATTTCTCCCTTATGTCCTAGAATTTAAAAAATTATTCTGTTATTTGGCACATGAATGTTTACATTGATTTTGTCATCACTGTTTATTTTATCTAACATCACTTACCTTTTTACATAGATGGTAGCTTCTTTTTAAGCAATTTTGTTCTTTTTTAAAAGTTGAAAACAAAGCTACACTTTATTTAGACATTTGCTTTTACATTTAACTCTACATTTAGTTGGAATAAATGTGAGCGTCAATCTTTTCTTATCACAAATTTTAACTATGATTTTCAATTTGATTCATTTTTAATTTTACTCTGTTTTATCTTTCAGGAGATTTTTCAAGAGTTCATGAACACCGTATTTCCTCAGTTTGGAACACTGGAGAATATTTTTCTGTTGCTTTTTAATGTGAATGTTAGCCTGGGTAAAACATATTTCTACCATATCCTTTTTACTTCACCATTTTATCCCTAATAAGTCTAATGGAGGGATTTTCAGCCTTGGCACTGTTGACATTTAGGGCTGGATAATTTGTTTTTGTGGAGGTTTATGCTGTGCAATATGAAATGGTCAGAAGCATTCCTGGCTGCTGCCCACTAGAAGCCAGGAGCCCTCACTCCCTGTCATTACAACTAGAAACACCCTCAGATACTGTCAAATGTCCTTGAGGACAAAATTGCCCCTGAGTAGAACCACTGCTCTATTGTTTCATGAGATCTGGTGCTGCTAAGGAAAGATCAGGATGTTTTCTTATTTTTCTCCATTGTCTGTATTTTGTGTATACTTGTATTCTGTATGTCTTTCTTTATTCTAAGTTACATGATAAGTTTAGATAGTTTATGTCTTAGATATGGTGGAGTTGTACTGATTTTTGCTCATACAATGTGCCGTTGTGTCACAAATTTACATTTCCCTTTACTTTAGTTTTTTTCTTGCATTAAATCTTATATGAGCTTTTTCTGTTACTGTTCATGCTTCCTTTTTCATAATGACAATTTTACTTATGTTAGATTTATGTTGTTTACCATACCTATAATCTTATCAACACTTAAATTAATTTTTGTTTACTTCCTTTTGGTGTGTATTGCTGTGATTTTTCTTGGTGAATATCCATGGGTATAAATGTATTTCTTGGTGAACATCAAAGTCAGTTTGAACTCTTGGCATAGTGTTAGGTACCTTACATATTTAAGTTAATGGATATTGCTTTAGTCATTTTAGTATTTCAGTGTTTTATATATATATATGCATAATTTTGTTTGTTTTCTTTTTTAATAACATTGCTTAACAGCTGTAAAATAGTTTTCAGATTATTGGTTTTACATCTTTCATTTGCCAAATTTTCTCTTCAGGCTACTTTCAAAAGTTCAGAGAAAGAAAAAAAGAGAATAGCTGCCCAACCTTCTTTCAGGTTCTTTCTGCAGTGCTTTGTTTATGATAGCATAGCATCCCAAGATGTTCTTTTTAAAATTATTGATTACCAGTGAATTGATATTAATGAAATAGTAGAATAATTTTTCAGTAATGCTCTACTTGATTATTCTTTTTCTTTTATTTCATAGTCATAAAATCACAGGATTCATTAAAATGCCATAGGCATAGAATTCTTTCCCTGATTACTGTCCTACAGCAACTTAGCTGCATCCCACTATCCCAGATAATATTGATTCTGTGAATAGCAAAATAACACCGAATTAAGAAAGGTATTTGATTCTGCTATAGTTTATCTACAAAGGCAATACTTAGCAAGGCTCTAAGAAAAAGTCCCAGAAAGCATTCTTCTTAACTTTCCTATGAAGTATAAGATTCTTAAAGTTGCTTAAAAGGGCAGTACTTATAATTACTATTTGCTTATAAATTGCCTCCTTATGTCTTAGTTTATTCATTTGTTATGGCATTATTAAGCTTCATGATTTGTAAATGAAATGCTGCTTTAGTCTTGAAAGAGATAGTAGGTGTTAAAACGTATTTTAAAAAATGAAATAAAAGTTGTCTTGGTTTCAGCACCAGCTACCTTTGGATGTGCTTAGAGGATTCAGAGGTATTCTGTTATTATAGCATTATTGTGTATATTCTTAAAGGCCTACGTTTATTTTGAAAATTATTTATTTATATTTTAGTATGGTAGCTAATTTTGAGTCTGTCATGAAGAGGAATGATCTTTCCCCGGCCTTCTCATCTTTTACTTACTTTTTTTCTTTTCTATTCAGATGAATGGCATTGCCACTGCTGCAAAATGAACATGATAAATAGCAAGAAATTCTTACAAATATTTGTCATGGATATAAATAATATCAGTTTTAATCACAAGTAATTCTTATATAAATGTAGACAATTAAACTCATAAAAGCACCTTTAATTATTTCCCTTTCAATTTAGACTGAAATCAACCAAGAGAACAAAGAATAATTTTCCATAAAAATTAATGATACAAATAATCCATATTTTTATTTTACTTCAAGCTCAAAATTGGCCATGGGATATTGAACAGAGTGGTTTGTAGCAAGATGTGAAGCCAACATATTCTGAGTAGTGAATAAACTTTTAAAATTTAAAGCTAGATTTTAATCTACCATTCTCATTATATAAAAGTGAAAATTGAAGTCAAACAATAAAATTTGTGATACTTTGCTTTCAATGGAGACATTTTGCAACTTTGGATGTAATTAAATGGCGGTTTCTCAGAAACTACTCTAAATACCTTAAGTTTTATTTATTTTATTTTTTGCATGGGCAGGCACTGGGAATTGAACCCGGGCCTCCAGCATGGCAGGTGAGAACTCTGCCTGCTGAGCCACTGTGGCCTGCCCTCCACCTACCTTAGGTTTTAAATTACTTAGTAAGTAGGAAGTAATCACTAACTTAAAGTTAGAAATAAAAATAGAATAGAAATAGAAATAGTTATATTAGTAATGATTAACATTGTCATAATATTACATACTTTTGAATTAACTAATTATTAAGTAATTCTTTTATATTCTGTAGCATCTGCTGATACAAGCAAATTAAATACAATCGCCAAAGTGTGTTTATTTTTAAAAGGGTATCGGATAATTTAGAGTAGGCTGAGTAGTTCTGGGATAATCAGAATTACTTTTAAGAAAATTAAGAACTTTCTTAAGAAAATTAAGAGTTAAAAAAAGCTTGGGCAGTGGGGAAAGAGCACGGCTAGAAGCTTCAGGAATCAATTCCCCCACCAGACCAACTATTAAGCAGTTAGGAACTGTCTGAATAAACTGTTTCAGAACTTGAGGGTCCAGGAAAACACTGTACAGCATCCAGGGAATAACATGAGGAAAAAGCTGGTAAATTCTAGTAAATTGTTCTCTCCACAGGCTGAGCTTTAACGAAAAAGGAATATGTAATGTACAAGAAGTCCCTATTAGATTGAGTTCCAATTTTTCATCAGAAACCATGAAGGCAAGAGGGCAATGAGTTGAAAGACTGAAAATCCTGAGTGAAAACAACTGTCAACGAAGAATTTTATATCCAATGAGACTTTCTTGCACAAATTAAGGAGAGATTAAGACATTTACAGATAAACAAAAGCTAAGGGGGTTTTTCACCACAAGACCTACCTTACAAGCAATGCTAAAGGAAGTTCTTCAGACTGACAGGAAAGAACACTAGACAGTGGCTCAAAGTGCATAAAGAAATAAAGACCTCCAGTAAAGTTAATTTGGGTAACTAAAAATGCTAGTGATATTGTATTGCGTATATACATGCATATATATATACACACAAATATACATATGTATATATGTACATATATTTTGTATTTAACCCCACTTCTTTCCTCCTACCAGTGCTAATATGCAAATTACACAAAATAATGATAAATCTATGGTTTTCAGCACACAATGTACAAAGATATAATTCGTAACAAGTATAAAATAGTGGGGGAAGGAGGTATAAGATGAGTGTACGTGTATACTAATAAAGTTAAGTTGGTTTCTAATCAAATGATTGTTATATATTTAGGATGTTAAAGTTTAAGCAAATAAAAAAAAAGCTTACATTCTGCTTACGCTCCATGTCGAACATGGATTAGTTGGAAACATCTATTGTACCTCACCCTCACTCAGGAACCCAGAATGCAGGAAAGTCTATTTTCTCTTTTCTTGACTGCCAAAGCAGGAAAAGGGAATGTACCAAATTGTTCACTGACTGTTAAGCTTTCAACTCGGAAATAACACTTCACTTCTGTTCACATTACATAAGTATTTTTCAAATGAGTAAATGAATGATGGGTACACCAAAATAAATGGAGTAAAATAAGTATTCATTCCACTTCAAAGTATTGCATTTAATTCACTACATAAAATATTGGCTGGGGGATTTGCTTTTCATTTTTAATTCAATGGTAGGGAGGATTTTTTAAATTCTTGAAAAAGGAATATCTAGTTTATTTCAGCTTCATAGGTATTCATTTTCTTATTTTAAGGTTTTTCTTTTTATTAGCTATTTTAAAAAGAATTTACATAGCCCTTTTGCAGTGACTTTTGAGGTTTGCTCTTCAACTAGAAGGCATCTACATATCTTAGCATCTGCCTATCTTAAAATACATCCTATACTTAACAATGTGAAATATGCTCACTTCATATTATGAAGCACTCAGTTTAATGATCATCCATATGGAACAAGTTTTTTTTTAAATAAACTCCAAAATGTAATTTAATATCTGCTTTTCTTCCTTTAATTACAATATAGGTGTTTTCACTAATTATTAGTTTATCAGCTTATTTTAATCGTAAAATTGTGTATAGATATAGACATAGCATTTTATTGAACTTACTCTACTTCTCATTCCTTAAATCTAAAACTCTCTCACTGAAATACAGTTCCAAAACTTACAGTCAAAATTTCTCCCCTTGACCTGGATAGTTCTTAGCTTGCTAACTGTTTTCTGCTAAACAAAAGGAAGGATTGTTTTTTCTATCTAACTACTTCATTCAGCTCATTGATCTAACCATTTTTTTTTGTCTAATATGAAGCTAAAGTGTGCATAGCAAGTATTTGGGCAATGGCTTTTTGCAATGACTGGCCACCAGGGCTGACAATGGCTTTTCACAATGACTGGCCACCAGGGCTGACAATGGCTTTTCACAATGACTGGCCACCAGGGCTGATTCGCCTATTGCTACTGTCGTGTCCTTTCTTCTTTACTACCTTATGGACATTGTTCTTGAAAAAAGTTATAGACATGCAGGTCAACTCTATGCTTCAATTTGAAACATTTTCCCCCCTAAAACTGGCAAGAATAATCCCAAATTCTGTTAAAGAAAAGTGAGTCTTTCTTTCTAAAAACTCAAATTTTTGCTCAAATGAATTATAATACTAAATCAGCTAATGTTATGATTAGCTTTTGCAATTTGCAAATATATATATATACTATGACAAACTGAAAAGAATCATGTCTGATTTAAACTACATTCGCAGTAATCTTTTATCCTTCATCATAGAAATTGTACCTTGCCACAAAGAGAGAAGAGAAAGAAAACAATTTTATTATTGAATGAGCATTGAACCAGAATATCATGTATCATAGGCAATCCACTGAAGACATTGCAAAGAAAGAAACAAATATCACCCTTTTATATAGCCATGGAAAAAAAAGCATTAAATACACATTTTCAAGATAAATGATAACTAGTTTCCAAGTCAGAGGACTTCCAGCATCACTTGCCAACCATAGTTGGTCTTAAATTCACCTGGTATTTAGTATGGTCTTTGGGTTTGCTAATTACCTCCATCCAAAGGAATAATAACATTTCTCATATTTCTATGACAGGTAGGTAGTTACAACCTGGAGCCAGATGCTCAAACTAAACTCCCTTGGAAAGGGGAAAATAAAGATGCTAATTCCTTGATGTCTACATTTCAGAGAGACGACCCCAAGGTCCTTGAGAAACAAGGAGCAATCTAATTTTCATCACATTTGTTGTCTACTCTGTTTTGGAGGCAAGCATATACCTCTTCAATTTGATTCATTTGAATACAACAGCAAGTTCTTGACTATTACACATTTCTATAGCCCTGCATTCAATACTATGGAATATGCAAAAATGAATAAGACCTTATCTTTGCCTTCATAAATCTACAGAACGTTTCCTTGAAGGACTGTCACTCTATTCTTCAAGCCTAAACATGCAGCTAAGGATAGATTAAATTTAGATATTCCCAAGTGCCCATGTTCTAGTTTGTTAGCTGCCAGAATGCAATATACCAGAAACGGAATGGGTTTTAGAAAGGGAAATTTAATAGGTTGCTAGTTTACAGTTCTAAGGCTGAGAAAATGTCCCAATTACAACAAGTCTATAGAAATGTCCAATCTAAGGCATCCAGGGAAAGATATCTTGGTTCAAGAAGGCCGATGAAGTTCAAGGTTTCTCTCTCAAGTGAGAAAGCACATGGAGAACACAGTCAGGGCTTCTCTCTTGGCTGGAAGGGCACATGGTGAATAGGGCATCATCTGCTAGCTTTCTCTCTTGGCTTCCTGTTCGTGAAACTCCCCAGGAGGTGTTTTCCTTCTTCATCTCCAAAGGTCGCTGGCTAGTGGGCTCTCTCCTTCTCGTGGCTATGTCATTCTTCTCTGGCTCTCTCTGAATCTCTTTCATTCTCCAAAATGTTTCCTCTTTTATAGAACTCCAGAAATTTATCAAGACCCTCCCAAATGGGTGGAGACATGTTGTCACCTAATCCAGTTTAACAACCACTCTTGATTAAATCACATCTCCAGGGAGATGATCTGATTACAGTTTCAAACATACAGTATTGAATCGGGATTATTCTACCTTTATGAAATGGGATTTAGATTAAAACATGGCTTTTCTAGGGACATACATCCTTTCAAACCAGTGCAGCCCACTTTTTGTTCTTGACTTGATTTGGACATTCACAGCTCACCTATAGAGCAAAACAAAGCAAGTATATAAATTCCTTTTCCTCTAGATTAGAGGTCAGCAAACCTCTTCTTTAAAGGGCCAGAAATCAAATTTTTTAGACTCTGAGCCACGATCACAACTGTTCGGCTCTGGCATTTAGTGTGAATATAGCCATAGATGACATGTAAAGAAATGACCGTGGCTTCAAATAAAATGAAATTTGATTTACAAAAGCAGCAGCAGGGCTAGATTTGACTCCTGGGCTATAGTTTGCTGACTCCTGCATTAACCTTGTGCTGTTCAATAAGGTAGCTATTAGATATATTGTTATTTATGTTTAAATTAAATATAATTAAATAATTTTTTTCTCCTTAGTCACATTAGCCACATTTCAAGAGCTCAGTAGTCACATGTGGTTAGTGGCTCCAATATTGGCAGTTCAGAATGAGAACATTTACATCCTCACTAGAGCTTTCTATTGGACAGTCCTACGATCCAACTTAGCTAGGATGATCTGGGCAGCATCTATGCTGTGCATTTATTTCCTAAACTAATCCTGACCATAGCAGAACGTATTACTCATGGTTTTGACTGACCATATTGTAAGGCCTTGAATTAACGTCCCTGTCACTGACTCAGTATTTAGGGGGTCAACAATGAATTCTAAACAAATCTGATGCTTTGGAATAATGACCTTTTTACATCCTACTCCACATACCTGGATATTTTCCATAGTTTCTTAGAACATTATGAAAGCTGTAATGACAGTAAAACTCTCCCCTGAACAGCCATGTTCTTTGTGAGACGTTCTTCTTTCAGAGCTAGATTATGCTTATGTGCTGGTTTGAAAGGATTATATGCCCTAGAAAAGCCATGTTTTAATCCTGATCCATTTTGTGAAGGCAGCTGTTTCTTTTAATCCTTATTCAATACTATAAGTTGGAAACTCGATTAGATTATATCCACAGAGATGGGACTCATCCAATTGTGGGCATTAAGCTTGATTAGATGGAGATGTGACTCCACCCATTCCAGGTGGGTCTTGATTACTTTACTGGAATCCTTTAAAAAGGAAGCATTTTTGGAAAGAGAAAGAACCACAAGGTTAAGAACCCATGCAGCCAGAGACCTTTGGAGATAAAGAAGAAAACCACCCCTGGGGGAGCTTCATGAAACAAGAAGCCTGGAGAGAATGCTAGCAGCCGTCTCCATGTTCCCCACTTCCCTTTCTAGTGAAGAGAGAAACCCTGAACTTCATCGGCCTTTCTTGAGTGAAGGTAACCACTTGTTGAGGCCTTAATTTGGACATTTTTATAGATGTGCTTTAATCAGGACATTTTTCGGCCTTAGAACTGTCAATTAGCAACTTAAATTCCCCGTTTTAATAGCCATTCTGTTTCTGGCATATTGAATTCTGGCAGCTAGCAAACTAGAACACCATACTTCTCACAGCCATCAAAGATCTCGATGCAACAGTGATATTTGCCTGAATTGGAATATTGTTGCATCCTTGCCTTTGGCTGCCATGGCTCACACCTACAATTTTGGCCAAAACCATGTCAGAATAATAAAATTTCTTAGTTCCAACAAACATTTCACATTTAGACCTCCAAATCAATGTTGTGCATGCCCAAACAGTCAGTTTCAAAGCTATGCCTTTATTCCAATGATGCTTGCCATGACTTAAATCATTTTGAAATGAGTCTATAAGAATTGCCTTCACAGCCTGAACAACTTAGAATTAGAAAATATTTATTTAGCTTTTGCCTAGAACATTACACTAATATAGTGCACAGGATATTCAAACATGAGAAAGAAACAGTTCCTATCCTTAATGAACTTTCATAATAAGGCTAATAAATACATACTATCTAAACTGTCTGCAGTGGAGACAGTAAATGCAATAGCAAAAATGTAATACAAAATCATCTGTCGAACAGAAAGGTGACAAACTCGAATATATACGTTCATGTTAAAATATGAGGTATAACTGCAATAATCATCTTTCTGCCTCTGAAAATAATTTCAACAATATTCAATGTTCTGGTAGATGTACCACTGACATGAATGTATAGGAACTCCCAGTAACCACCTTGAAGGACATGTTTAATTTACATGTGTAGTGCTGTGATGATTTGAAGGTTTTATGGGCCCCAGAAAAGATAATGTTCTCAAAGATAATCCATTCCTGTGGTGTAGACTTGTGGTGGGGAAACCATTTGATTACGTTATTTCAGTTGACTCATTCCCTAGGTGTGTCTAAATCATACTGGAGTCTTTTATAAAAGCATCAAAAACAGAGAGAAAGACCCAGAAGCTGAGAGAGAAGAACACACACAGAAGCTGAGAAAGAAACCCACAGGCTGAGAAGTAAGAAGCTGAAAACGATGAAACCCAGGGGAGAAGGGAGAGACCAGCAGGCCTGTCATGTGCCTTGCCATATAACAGAGGAGCTGAGGATTGCCAGTAGCCTGTCTTCAGATTCCAGGTATCATCTTGATGATGCCTTGATTTGGCCATTTTCACACCTGCAACTGTAAGCTTGTAAGTCAATAAATCCCCATTGTATAAGCCAAACCATTTCTGGTATATTGCATTTCAGCAACTTAAGAAAACTAAAACAAGCCTTTACATATTTTTTATTATGTCTCATTATTTTATACTTTTGAAAATATGAATACTAGCTCTAATACATAAAAGAAAAAAATTTGCACCTTGTTACTCTGAGAATTTAACGTACCGGGCAGCTGGCATTGTTGTTTTAAAAATTATTTTGTAAAAAATACAAGTTAGATGATTTTTTAAAATATTGCTGAATGCTTGGCCAGTACAAGAAAAACAGCATAAACACATCCACACACTTGGCATAAGAAAGAGATGGAGCAACTTCAGCCCTCCCCAAGATACTCATTTTTTTGCTGTGTTCCAGATAAATTAAAATTAGCCATTTTGAAAATAGCTATTTCTGGCCTCTATGCATGGTATTAAGCAGAATTTATGTTGTCTAAACAGACCTATTTTATGCAGTAGTATCTCTAAAGCATAATTTAAACCCTATTCCAAAATGGTAGCATAAAGAATGAAAAAAATATCCTGAGGTATGAAGAACAATTTCACAGTTTAGAAAGGAAAAAGAAGACTATCATGGGATGCAATGTTCTACTTGGAAACACATATTTTTATATATTTAAGTTTTGTTTTTGACCACATAACTAGTTAATTTTACCCTTTTATAGAAGAGAATATTTGAAGCATAAATGGCTGTAAAGACTTAATATTTCTAAATACACTTCTAGATATTTACAAGAAAAAGGAAACAATTCCAACAGAAAAAAGAGCAAAGAGTATGAACCAGCATGTAGGAAAAGAAGGACCTGAAGTGGTTCAGAGAGCTGAAGCACAATAGCTGAAACTACTGATGATCAGGGAAGCAAAACGAAAATATGATAACACCATTTGTTTGCTGTTGTTGTTGACCAGATGTTTGATAACATCCAGTGCTGGCAAGTTTGGTGAAATCAGCGCCCATATTCTGATAGAAGGAGTGTAAATTCTCACGCAGATGTTGCACATCTAAACTTGCACTGACTTCAGACTGGGAAAGGGGCATAAGAATGATCATGTTTATCTTTAAAATTTCTATTTTATATTCTTCTCTACTTCTAATTATTCAGTCTAATAACGGCAGCTATGTGAGCCCCCATTCAACTTTTATGTTACATGGTATATTTCAGGAAACATGATGCTTGTCTTTTCAGGGAATGTGAAAGTCCAAATTCCATGGGGCAGTATGCCTGTTGGAAACGCCAAATGAAAGTTTTCAGTGAATTTCCCAGAGAAGTTGGCTAGCTGAAGTAGAGATAGAAATTCTCCCTTTTGACTGCTGAAATCATCACTTTTCCTTTTAAGTCATTCAGTTGATTGGATGCAACTTCTCAAATTGTTGAAGGCAATCTCCTCAGCTGATTGTAGATGTAATCAGCCACAGATGCAATCAGCTAACTGATAACTTAAATCCATGAAAAATCATCACAGTAACAATCAGGCCAGCACTTGCTTGACCAAACAACTGGATACCATAACCTGGCCAAATTGACACGTGAACTTAACCATCAGTTCTTTCAAAAATATATATACTCCCAACCCCTACTAAATAGGTTTAACTCCATGACACAGGAAGTGCACTATTAGTTAAAGCAGACTTCAACTGTCACAGTATTGAGCTTCCTACAAGCAAAGGCAAAGGACAATTCAAGACACACACTAGCCTGGAATAACAGTTGCAGTTGTCTTAGTTTGCTGGCACTGCTGTGACAATTATCATACACTGGTTGGTTTAAACACAAGAACTAATTGTTTCATGGTTTTAGAGGCTTGAAGTGCAAGATCAAGTCTCTGCAAGCTATGCTTTTTCTCAGAGTCTAGATTTCTGTTACTGGCTTGCCACTGTCCTTGGGGTTCCTTCTTCATGTGGTGATCTGCCTCATTCTCTGGCTTCTACTTATGGCTTCTACTTCTGTGTCCAATTTCCTTTGTTTACAAGGACTTCAGCTGTATTGTATTAAGGCTCATCCTCATTCAATTTGGCCACACCTTCACTAATTGTGTCTTCAAAGGTCCTATTTACAAATGGGTTCCATCCATTTTACAAATGGGTTCCCTTCACAGGACAGGGGTTGGGACCTAAACATGTTTTGTGTATGTGTGTGTGTGTAGGACATGACTCAACCCCAAAGAAGAGGATTTATTGGGGGAAGCTGATGGATAAAGGAGCAGAAGCTATTGTATTACACCCCATTAGGCACTATGTATAGATCCAAAAGGTCCATATGCAAGACTTCAGGAGAGAGATTCAGGATTTTCTCTAAGCGCCTATAAGTTGTATGACTGGGGATGCCTTCTATCTTCCCCTGGCACGGTCAGGCACTGAGATTCTACCTTTGTGGTTGCAGAATGGACCAGAGGTTTCCAAGAATGGTCCTCTATCTTAGCACCCTATCAATATTTATTGCCCCAGTACTTTATGTAGCTGGTCTCATGGAATATGGAGAAACAAAGCTCTCCCTAAAAGGCCATCTAGCAAGAGAACATTAATGGAAACGTTAATTCTTTTCTAGGGCTAATAATAGTTTATCAGGTATAAAAAACCCTTAGAAATTGTAAGGGAACTGATTTCAACAGCATGGAGAGTCTGTCTGCCACTACCAGAGTTCTTAAAAAAAAAAAAACTTAATGAGCAAAATGTATTTATTTTAGTTTCTTAGGCTGTTCAAGCAAACATCATATGCACTGGTTTGAAAATACTGTGTACCCCAGAAAATCCATGTTTTAATCCTGATTTAGTCTTGTAAAAGCAGCCAGTTCTTTCAATCCTAATTCAGTGCTGTAGAACAGAAGCTTTTGATTAGATTATCTCCCTGAGATTTGACACACCCAGTTGTGGCTATGACCTATGATTAGAAGGCAATGTGACTCCACTTATTCCAGGTGGGTCTTGATTAGTTTCTGGAATCCTTTAAAAGAGGAAACATTTTGCAGAGAGAAATGACAGAAGCCTCAGAACGGACAGAGAGCAGGTGTAAATGCTCGGAGAACAGTTGCTTCAGGGAACAGAAGACATGGATGTTTGGAGATGCTTGATGCCCAGCAAACATCATCATGAGATATTAAGCAAGCCAGAACCTGGATAGAGTCAAGGGAAGCTAAGAGAAGAAAGCCAGCCCCAGAGAAGCAATGTTTTAGGAACCCCCACATGGACAGAGACTGAAAGCAATGGAGCCCAGGAACAAAGGACCAGCAGATGCCAGCCACGTGACTGCCCAGCTGACAGAGGTGTTCCTGACCCATCGGCCTTTCTTGAGTGAAGTAACCACCTCTTGTTGGTGCCTTAATTTAGACACTTTCACTAACTTAAAACTGTAAACTTGTAACTTATTAAATTCTCCTTTCTGAAAGCTGTTCTGGTTCTGGTATATCTTATCCTGGCAGCTTACTAACTAACACACTTACAGTGGGTCAGTTTAAAAAGTGGGAATTTATTAGCTCATATTTTGAGGCTAAGAAAAAAGTCCAAATCAAGGTGTCATTAAGATGCTATTTTCTTCCTGAAGGCTGGTGTTCTGGGCCTGGCTGCAAGTGATCTCTGCTCCTTGGCTCCTCTTACATGGCATTACACAGGCAGCCAGTCCACTTTTCAGGTTTTGTTGAATTCAGCTTCCTGCTCTACATGGCATTCTCTCTCTGTCTGAATTTTATTCTGTTTATAAAGGACTACAGTAATATGATTAAGATCTATCATCATAAAGGTGGGCCATACCTTGAATTAATGCAACCTCATTCTAAGATCCTTCTTAAAATGGGTTTA
>PVIY010042259.1:0-21080 GCA_004026745.1 Myrmecophaga tridactyla
TTATGGAAGTTTAGGATTACACTGATGATACACTTCACAACAATGCTAATGATTATAAATATTAGATGCCTCTATTCCTAAACATCATCCAGTCACACAAACATTAAGTCAGCCTCTTCTCTCTCAAGACTCTTCACCTTCGTATTTTCCTTATATTCTTAAACAGAATAATTGAGCTCAGTACTCTCCATTAAGCTCTAGGCTTACCTTTAACATCTATGATGGATTTAATCTTCCTCAAAATCCCCATGATGCTAGGAAACAAATGGAAAACAAAACAAAACTGACACCTGTCCTAACAATGTCTAGTCCCTTCAAGGTAAAACATTTTCTACCTCTGTGGAAGCAGTGTCTGTTGGGTAAAGTCTTAGGCTATTGGGGGAATTTTTTCTAACACTGTAGTTGTGAGGAGTTGTAGATAGCAAAACTAGTCTTGATTCTACTGTTACTGTACGGGTGTTTGCTGACCCCTGCAGAGATTCATGTCTGTGTGTTCAGTGCTGGCCCCGCTGGCAGCAGACCACAAGATGAGCACTTTCTAGGCAGCAACAAACCCTGGTGAGCCCCATGCCACATTGATCAAACCCTTGTGAATTCCCCTTAGATCTGGGTAAGATTCCAATTAACTCCTAGCTAGGACCCGTTTAAGGACTATTTTGCTGCCACAAAAGAAACTTCAAAAATTGACCCCATTGACATCAATACATTCCAAACCATTTGGCATACAGAAGATTTTCTGGGCTCAATCTCTAAGTACTCCATGCCACCATGTTTTCTTTTACATGATCACACATGATAGAGTAAGGTCATTCTGCAAAGTAGACTCCTCCCAGAGTACCAACCGTAAATGGGACACAACGTCCCTTGATTTGGGGCTTTTATTTCAACCTAATGAAACATACACCCTACTTCTGGCACTTGAGCGTGGAGAGAAAAGGTAATATGTATGTATACCATTACGTTTTTTCTATCTTCACACTCTTTTTCCCAAAATCTAAGCCTCCCATCTAAGACTGAGAAGACTGGATATTGCACATTTGCTTCAAGTCCGATTAGTTTGTCTCCTTTCATAGATGCTGTTCCAGTTTGCTAGCTGCTGGAATACAATATACCAGAAACGGAATGGCTTTTAAAAAGGAAAATTTGATAAATTGATAGTTTACAGTTCTAAGGCCAAGAAAATGTCACAATTAAAACAAGTCTATAGAAATGTCCAATCAAAGGCAGCCATCCAGGGAAAGATACGTTGGTTCAAGAAGGCCAATGAAGTTCAGGGTTTCTCTCTCAAGTGAGAAGGCACATGGTGAACACAGAGTTTCTCTCCCAGCTGGAAGGGCACATGGTGAGTACAGCGTCATCTACTAGCTTTCTCTCCTGGCTTCCGGTTTCATGAAGCTCCCCAGGAGGTGTTTTCCTTCTTCATCGCCAAAGGTCGCTGGCTCGTGGGCTCTCTGCTTCCTGGTGCTGCAGTATTCTCTGCTCTCTACAAATCTCCCTCATTCTCCAAAATGTTTCCTGTTTCATAGGACTTCAGAAACTAATCAAGACCCACCCGAATGGGTGGAGACATGTAGTCACCTAATTCAGCTTAACAATGATTCTTGATTACATCACATCTCCTGGGAGATGATCTAATTACAGTTTCAAACATACAATGCTGAATAGGGATTATAAAAAATGGCTGCCTTTACAAAATGGGATTAAGATTAAACATGGCTTTTCTAGGGGACAAATATCCTTTCAAACCAGCACAGATGCCATTGTTCCTCTTTCTTAGGACTGAATTGGCAGAAATGCTGTTTGTTTGGAACATATATATCATACTATAAAATCATACTGTTATAAAATATATATGTAATTATATCCCCTTTATATTAATCATGTAATTATATTCATGGGGAAGAATCAACTAGGGTCATTTCATGTTTTTTTTTAATAACATACCTTAATATTTCATGGAAACCAGGAGGACACAATGTCACTAGTATTCCCAAAGGACTGGAACGAGAACTGCAAAGTTGTTAGAGAGCCCATTTATCTCTTTCATTCTTGTTCTCTTCTTGTATCTCACCTATGTTTCTCTGTAAGTCTACCACATTTTTGTTTAGTTTAGTTTTCTTTCTGCACCCTGATTTTAAGTCTTTGTTACATACAAAATGTTCTCCAAAAGTGACAATTGTAAATCCCAAGTTGATGCTAATGAAAGTAAAATAACTATGCTGACAAGAATTGTAGAACCACAGTTTCAAATTACAGTTATGGAGAGTCACCTTGGTCTTACACAGGTCTTTTAATTCCTGTAATCATGAAATGCACATGAACATAATCCACTGAGCATAATTATCACTGCTATAATTAAGCCATATAAACAAGGAGAAAATTCTGAAATTAAGAAAATAACATGGCAATACCTAGCAGAACCTTTGCCCCCCACTCCAAAATAGAACAAAACAAACAAAAATAAAAGTAGTAATATACTTGTAGCAGCTACCATACTGTAACTCTTGCTCCTCTCTCTAATACAACTGGATGCCTTGGTCAAGTGACTTGGATAATGGAGACACTGTACTTGTGTGCCACGACCATGAATCTCAAGGAGAAATGATGTGGACACTGCTGAATCTGGTGGTACACACAACGATAATAAACTAAAATTACTGATGAAAGACAAAGACACTAGTGGAAAGTAGCTAAGAGGATCATTTCATCCTTCTCCATCTTTCCTTAACTGTGGTTATTTGTCACCCTCATTCATACAACGTTCCTCTGAGCTGCGGGAAAAAATGACCTACAAGCTTCTAACCATTGATCAAGACACATGCATAATATGCAATTCTCTTTCTGTATTATCTTTCAAAATGTTATCATCCTGTTCATCTTTAGCTAGATGTTGAGATAGCTATTTTTTCATGCCATTACTTCCATTCTGTACACTATTATTAATTCATTCTATTTACCCTCTCTCTCATTTTACATCAGGTAAAAATTTAGGAGTTTCTTTCCCTTATGGGCTTGTATTCTAAAAAGATGACAATTGTGGTAAACCAACAAATAAATGACTTAAAATTAATTTCAGATAGAAATAATGTCATGAGAAAAATAAAGAGTGATATAACAGATAACAATGAGATACTACATGCCATTTTAATTTTTGAGATCCAGAAAGGCCTCATCATAACCTTTTATGATAAGGTTAGAGAAGCAGGAAGACATTATCACATGGCAACCTGAAGGGCAAAGCACCACAACAGATGAAAACATCAAAAGATAGAAACCCATTTGGTGTGTTCAAAGATCCCAAAAACAATAGAATGACTGACTGTAGCAAAGCAAAGACAAAGTAGGATTTTTTAAAAGTCCCTGATAAGAAGAATTGGTTAAAAAGGGGAAAAAGAAGAAAGAGAGAGTGAAAAAAAAATGCTACCTAAAGTGAGTAATATATAATATACAGATGTTATTTGTTAAGAGGGGGAATACCAGAACACCCTTATTGATTGGGGAAGCAAAAATCTGTTTGAACAAGTCGAATTACATGAGACACTTAATTGGAAAGTCAAGTAGGCAGATCAAAAAAAGGGCCTCAAAATAGACCTGACTTGGACATGTTAATTTTTCTTTTACATGATGTTCTGATTACATAGCCTCTATAGTTTCTCTTCTCCCATTTTCTCCAACATCCATTTGTAATTCCAGCTATATTGAATGATGATGCTTTATGCTTCCTTTCCCTCATTCCTTTGCATAAATGCTGTTCTATCTAATTCTAAAGCCCTCTCCACTTGTCTTCAACAATTAGTTCCAATTTGTCCAAGAGTCAGCCTAAACATCAGATTTCTTATCAGTTGGGTTGTGTTTCAATAATTTGTTAGCTCACATGGCTGGAAATCCAGAAGAAAGACATATTTCTGAGGGAGCTTAACCCAGTAATTCCAGGTCAGTTTTTCTGAATTCCCCTTGGCAGTAATAACCCCCATATGTTGCTTTAATCCTCAAGTGGATATGGATACAAAATGACTATAGCATTTCTTGTATTCTCATGAAGGAAGAGACTACCATTCAATGCCTGAAATGGAAAGTTTATTATGAAAATAAGTAAGGGAGGGCTGTCTTCTTAGGTAGAATATCCCTGAGCAAAGCTGACATCACATAGGGTTTGAGAATTATAGAGTTCAGGGATGGTAGCTGTCAGAGATGAATAATTAGTTGAGCTTTGTCTTTGGATGTGTGGCACTGGATTGTGACTTTTGTTGATTGGCTGATTAGCTGACGCTTGAGGCTGCTATTGATTGCATGGCTTTTGGAAGTATGGTCAGTAAGGAGTGTTGTCTTTGATTAATGTATGAAAACTGATTCTGCTGATTATTTATTACAATGACTGCAGAACAATCAATATTTCCCTAGAAGTGTGGGAACAGACTCATTTTCATTTCGTACGTGCAAACATCAATGACCAAAGACTTCTCAAAGCTCTTTCAAGAGAGCATAAATGCTCCTTTCTTAGAAGCTCCTACCAAACCCACCTGCACATTTCACTAATGGAAATCAGATTGCTTGTTTAGAGAATAACTCTGTAGGCTTAGATATTCTATATGCTAATGATCTAAAAACTGCCCATTTCAGAACAAATCAAAAGGAGAAAAGGAATGGTATCAATTGTCTGGCTTAGACAAATCATGGCTCATCCCTGTAACAATGTCGGTGGATCCAACACACTACAATTGGAGAAAATGAGCTGGATGTTAAGAGACGAAATTTCGTTCACCACCTCCTTTCTGGACACCTTCAAGGAGGTATCCTTTCTTGCAGGGGACTCATATTGCTCTGGCTCTCTCTCCCTGCCATTCTGTAAGTTGGTTACCTACCACCCTGATCACTAAGTAAACACTCCCAAAGTATCTCTGAGAATTTACACTGAGTAAGAATAAAGCAAAGCTCAATTCCTCACTAAATCTGTCTACAGTCAGTCCTTTTTCATGCTTTGTGTGTTTTTTAATTCCAAATTTTTATATTTATAATGCATGCACATTATTAGAATCTACTTTGAGAAGAGTTAAGTAAGAATCATCGTGGAAGATGGCATTTGCGGTGAGTCCTTATAGATGAGGAGGCCTTAGCTAGTTTGGCTAAGAGTTGCCTAACATCTTCATAGGTGAATGTTGATAGTCCTACATATGATGCTCAGGAGAAAGTTCTAAAATCGTGAGGTTACTTTCATATGAATGCTCAGGCTGTTTCCATTCGCCTCAATCTTTACTCAGAAAATCTCTTACATAATAGTCTTAATAGATACAGATGTCTTTAGCACACTATGGGAAGAAGGAGGAAGCAAGAAAGTGGAAAAGAGTGCCAGAAACATGGATTAAAATGTGCCAAAAGCTAGCTTCATGCTCCTAAAATGTTTCCAATGGCCAGACATGAGAACGCAGTGGTTTGTTGCCAAAACATCCCTTTAGGAATGAAAGACTTATTTCGCAGCTGTGGGAACACTCCCAGGTCATGACATTCAGTTGCTCCCTCTTCTGGGATTGCCTAAGCTAAAGCTGCCTTACCCAAGGTCACACCTCCTTCCAAGAGCAGCCTGCAATCGATGGCTGACTAAAGAGGCAGTAAAGGCCCAAACACCTCACCCAACTTAGGAAGACTCATAACACCCAGCTATCTCCTTGAGGGGGGTCAGTGGAGGCCTGTATTGCAGCTCAACTTCCCTTTCTGCTCAATCTGCTTCTTTTACCCAATCCTGCCTCTGTCCTCTCTCTTCCACCATTATCTATCCTATGTGCACTTCCTAAAAATGAAACTATTCTAATCTTCATCTCAGAGTCTGATTCCCAAGGAACCTAACATGTAACAGTTTTATTAATATCAAGAGTGATCCATAAAAGAAAATATTAAGATAGAATGTTGGTGCTGGATCACTTGTTATCCATCTGGCAATGAAAGTCAAGCCCAGAACTTTATTATAACTTCAAAGAAAGTGAAATTTCCAAACAAAGCAGTTGTGCCACATCAGAGACAAGGCCCTGTTTGGGAAAGAATAAGACCTTGCAAATTTGAAAGTAACATCTGGATTGCGGCCTCTCCCAAATGTTTAATCCACAGATCTCCCTGAATGCTTTGAAAATGCAGAAGGCACCCATCTCTCCTTTCTTGCATGAATGTGATTCAGAAAACAAGTGCTTCCTTCATGAACTTTCCTACTTCCCCCAAGACTAACAGGCCAAGAATTAGCATTACGTCCCAAACAGGAACATGTTTGTCAAAGAAAAGAACTGAACTAGACTATGAAGGAGATATGCAGGACCTAGAAAATATTTATTGGCAGCATCTGGGATAGTACACTCTGAAGTTGTGGGCTTAGAGATGGGAAGAATATAAATTTGGATAAAAGAGAATTTATCAGCATGTCATTGCCCTCTTAAGTAAAAGATTTAATACCCTGGCAAGAAACTTGGGAAATGGTGTTAACAAATTGCTAGGATAACTCCCATAAACACAGAATAAATGATGACTCAGCTTAAGTGAAATAGAAAGGCCAGGATTTCCATAGCAGTTGGTGAAGGGAGGAATTTAACAGCTCAGAGAAGTGAGCATGTGAAAGCAGGTACCTATATGGGAAAGAAACCCCCTAGAAGATTATGCTCCACAAAGGAATCAGGAGGACATATAATTAACCAGAGCAATTAGGAATGCAACTGGTGAGAGCTATGCCAGCACTACTAAGTACAATGGATGCTCTCCTCTGCAGGCAGGGAAGACGGTAGGAGATGCCATTGCCAAACTAGACTTATAATATGAGGACAATAAGATCCTGAGGTTTAAATACCGGTTGGAAGCTGAGTGTCAGAAGCTGTTGAGTTGAATTATTATAAGGAGCAATAGGTCAGTGTAGCAGCTGAAGGGATCATACCCATAGAGAATTGTGATCTCTAGAAGCAAAATAGATGGAGAAACAAGTGCACTGCTCAAATTGAACAATCAAAAGAAATCAACAATATGTGACTAGGAGCCTAAGGGCAGTTTCCCCAATTGGAGGTCAAGGTCTTTTGCCCAGTTTCCATCTTGAAACAGTTTTTGATTCCAGAACCTATTTATTGAGTGAAAGGCCAGGTTCTGAGAAGAAAAGCACCTATACTACCTAAAAGTTGTTACACAGTAACTATTATTCCATTCCCTTCCTAAAGGGGCTTATAGTCATTTACTCAATTGTACATTGACAAAAGGGGAATACCCAAACACTTCAAGGATTATCTGATGCAGGGTCTGAGTTGATATTGATACCCAGAGACATGAGGTCTCATCATCATCCCCTAATGAGAATGAAAGCATATGAACAGCATTTTGGATTCTGGTGTGGTTTGTTCTTGCTCACAGAAGGTCGACTAGGTCCAAAAACTCACCAGGGGTTCTCTATTCCCTGAACATTTCATTTATACTTATATGCTTGGTAGTTGACAAACTATCATATTGTGTCATTGACCTGAGGAGCAAGCAATCATAGTGGGAAAACCAAGGGGAAGCCTCTGAAACTGACTCACACTAAGCCAAGTTAATAACTCAAAAATAAAATCACTTCCTGATGGCATATCAAAAATATTGCTACCCTTAAAGACCTAAAATGAAGGGGTGATGGTACCAATTATATGTTCCTTTATTTTACTAGTCTTACCTTAGCAAAAACCACATAGATCCTAGAGAATAACAATAGACTAGTGCAAATTCACCTACATAGTGACCACAACTGGTCTGTGGTTCAGATATATTATCTTTGCTAGAGCAAACCGTCTTGACTTAGATGCATGCAACAAGGTCATTGATCTAGCAGAGGTATTCTATTCCACCTCTATTTTAAAAGAGGACATAATATTCTTTTCCACTTCTCTTTAAAAAGAGGATACTAATTACTTAGTTACCAAGAGCTATGTTAATCTTCCCTCCCACTGTTATGATGTAGTCTGAAGAGATGTGACCATCTAAACATCCTGCAGAACATCACACTGGCCCAACAGATTAGTTACATAAGGGTAGCTGAGTCATTTTAGTAAGAAGTAGCTTTTATTATGGTGACCTTGAATCACATGGAATCCAGAAGGTGAAAATAAAACTGTAAAATTTAGAAAGCTGTCACAGAAATACAATTTTATAAGTCATTTGTTGAAAGCTTGCAAGAATATTCCTTCTAATTTATATACTTATTTGTATATATCACTAAAACACACATATTTAGATAATATGAAAGGCTCCCAGAAATGTGTGAGACCCAAAGTGTGAAAGAGCTCTCTAGCAGTTCGGAGTATGTTGCAAGCAGTTTTGTGGCTGGGTCAATATGACCTAACAGATCGTCTTGTGTTAGAGATAGCAGTAATGGGAAAAGCTTCTGTGTGGCAATTATGCAAGGATTCCTTGTATCTTGATCAAGACCATACCAACTACAATGGCATATTATATGCCTTTTGAAAAACAGCTTCTGGTATCTTACTGGGTCCTAGAAGAGACAGTGTCTGAACTCTCTAAGAGGCCAGAACTCCTGATGTCCATCATGAGATGAGTTCTATCAGAGTCACTGAACACATATTTGGAATTGATATATCTGATAATCAACACAAAAAGGTGAACCAAGTCATAAGGATGGACTGATGCAGACATAATTGATCATGATTTGATGGAAGTGCTACATCCGGTACTAACCATGAGCAAGATCTAAGGGCGTTAGCAAACTGCAAGAACAGTTAGCCCATCCATCTACATCATCCCCCACTAGCGTAAGAGTGCCACTGACTCAGCTTATATCTGTTGCCATATTAAAGGAGTCCCATAACCACCTGTTGAAGGAGGAATATATTAGAGTTTGTTTCAGGGATGAGTCAGCTTGGTATGTGAATGAAAGCCAAAAATGAACTACTGCTGCATTCCAGGCTCACTCAGACATGGCTATAAAAGACAATGGAAAGGGGATTTTTGTGGAAAGAGAAGTAATTAAATGTGAGAATATATACAGACTAATAGGCAGTGGTGACAGGTTTGCTTGAATGCTCAAAGGTTCAAGATTGGAAGACTGGGAAAAGGAGTTCATATGGGCGTAGGCACAAAGTGTGAACTTCTTTATATTGCACATGAATGTCCATCATAGACCATGTACCATGGAAGTAGCACTAAACAATTTGAAGCAGACAAAATGACTTGGCCAGTTGAGACCAGATAGGCTTTATCATCAGCCAGTGCTGATGCTGACATAGTGGGTACATGAAAAAATAGTATGGTGCCAGGGATGGAAGATATATATGAGTACAACAGCATGGGTCCTGCTCACCAAGGTTAGTCTTGTTTCCGCTGATGCCAAATATACAAACTCATAGTAACAGAACCCTCAGTATGGCACCATCTTTAAGAAGACTAGTCATTTTGTGGCAAGTCGACTATATTGAGACTCTTGCAAAGAAGGGGAAGCCATTTATTTTAATAGAAATAAATGCATATTTCAGGTATGGGCTTATCATTCTTGTCCACAAAGCCTAATCAAAAAACAATATCCAAGGGCTTTGAGTGAATTTGATTCATTGGTGTCATGGTCAGGTTCATGTGACAACTTGGCCAGTTGGTGGTACCTGTTTGTCTGGTTGGGCAAGTGCTGGCCTGTCTGTTACTATGAGTACCTTTCATAGAATTAGATCATGATCATGTCAGCTGCATCCAGAGCTGATTCCATTTGTAATCAGCCAAAGGGAGTGTCTTCTGCAATGAGTGATGCTTATTCTAATCACTGGAAGCCTTTTAAGGAGGATTCAGAAGAGATAGGCTCTCTTCCTGCTTCGGCTGGTGAGCCTCTCCTGTGGACTTTGTCCAGACCCACCATCAGAGTTGTCAACTTCACAGCCTGCCATATGGATTTTGAACTCTACGTTCCCACTGTTACGTGAGACACTTTTATAAATTTTACATTTATGGATATATCTTGTTGATTCTTTTTCTCTAGAAAACCCTAACTAATACAGCTGGCATAATTTTATGTATCATATTGTATCAGACAAAAAGACTCACTTTACAGCAAAAAGGTATGAGAATGGGTTTCATATATTATATTTTACATATTATACCACCCAGAATAACCTGCTAAAGTATATCTGAAGCACCAGCACTGAGTTGATACTTTACAAAAATAGAGAATCATGCCCAAGACACAGTATATATTTCTAAATTAAAAAAAAAATAACACTTTATGTACTGTTAGGTGGCAAATAAGTAGAACACAAGCGCCAGGGAGCCACATGGTACAAATATGAATGGCCCCGCCTATTACCAATATCAGTGAACCATTCGGAAATTTGTGCTTTCTGTCCCTACAAAGCTGGACACTGTAGTTTAAAGGCCTTAGTTCGTAAAAGGGTGAACCCTTTCCCCATGGGACACAATATGAATTCCACTGAACTATAAACTATAGCTGCCACTTGGGCACTTTGAGCATCTCACCCTAAAGGACCAGAAACAAGAAAAAGAGTCATTATTTTGAAGGTGTAATTGATTCTGATCATTAGGAGGTGGTAGAGCTACAGTTACAAAAGGGATCATAGAGAAATATTTTGGCATCCAAGGATTTTGTTAGGCAGCTCTTGGAACTACTCCACTTCCTGATTGTGAGAACATAGTGAACAGGGTCTCAGTCCCTCAAGGGGATCTGTGTCATGGCATCAAGCAAACAACTGTGACTAGCAGAGGTCTTTCAGAGGGTGAGAGTTATCTAAAATGGATAGTAGAGGAGGGAAACCAGTTGTGGTCCCAAGGCCAATCACAGTGCTGGGAACTGCAGTTTGCCTTCTAATCTTCCTCTGCTAAGTTTCTCCAAGAAGAACGTCCCACCAACATCTTTGAAGAACAGCTCCCAGAATCTATAAAATGGATTGTTATGGAGAATATGATGTAACTCCTAGATCTTTTATCAGAATGAAGTAATTATGAAGGTACATGAATGACTTGTTAATGTGAGAGTAGGAAAGGCATATGACCCTCTCCCCAACTTTAGACAATATTTAATCTCACTTTAAAGTTCTTCATGAAAGTTAGTGGAGGCCTCTATTGGGACACTTCTCAAACACACTTCTATCTGCTGTTCTCTCTTCTCCTTTCCATAAGCATTGATCCCAAGAGTACTCTTTCATAAATGTCCTATACACTAGTCTCCATCTCAGAGTTTACTTCCCAAGGAAATCAACTTATGACATCAGGTATACCATCAATACAAATAGTTTTGCAAGCTACATTTGCTAATGTCTCATCATAGGTTTATGCTCTGCCCAAGTTTATGTTTGAAAATAAGAAGATTTAGGTTCTGTGTGCAGTTTCATTGCAGTGGTAGAATAAACACTATTTAAATGCTTAGTATCTGTGAAATAATTTTTTAATAGCTTTATAATCTTAAACTTCAAAGAACATTATAATTAGCATTGTACGGAATATTATTTTTCTTTGTTTTTAGTCACTATCAGAGCAAATCCTTACATAAATATTTTTAAATGTCTTTTGATTTGCAAAGAAATTGCATTAGTAATAATTTGAACACATGAAAGTAAAGTTCTAAAAAGTACCATTTTCCTTGAAAGTTAAACAAAGAAAAAATATTAAAACAAGTTTATTTTTTTCACCAATTCCTCCTAACTTTTGGCCATGAAAAAGAAAAACTCATAGATTTACTTATAACATTATTGGATGTATTTTGAAGGGATGCAGACTCAAAGTAAACATTTAAGCACTAAATATAGTAAACCGTAAATTGGATAATATTTCTTAAATGCAAACTAATTTGGATTGAACACAGTAACTTAGAGATACAAAAACTTCTGCAGGCATTGATTTTGTAAGTGAAGTAAACTATTATGCTCACCTCTCAAATGCATCTTCATGCTAAATTCAGAAATTCTATTTGCATATTCTGATGAAGAGACATCTCTGAAAATAAGAAGGGAGAACAAATCATTAATATCATTATTATCTTAATGCATTATGCTTGGCAACCTTAAAGAAATGGAATCTGAAAAACTGGAATTCTCAGCACAAGAAATAGAAAGAAGTGTTTACTTTTGAATAAAATTAAATTTGTTTAATGATTTACTAGTGCAAGTAGCTCAGGAAAATCACCAACATAATTCCAATAGCAAGTAGATGTTATTTGGTGAAAACCAGTACATTAAAAGAAATGAGTCTTGATGGTCATATTACCCCTGCTCTTCCTAAAAAGTACTGTGTCCTTATATACTTTATATGCTTGCTAGAAAAGACTTTTAAACATTAATTTGTGCTGTAGTAAAATTATATGAAGGGCTTTAAATTCTAAAGGGGTTTAGTATGATTAAGCAATGCTGAAACTATTGTGGTGTTATAGAAAACCAGTGAACTTATCTTTATAAAAGGAACCCAGAGCTTCAATTATCTGCCCATGGATTAGAACTGTGTATGAACACTAATAAGAAGAATTTAAAAAGAAAGTAAATATTGTAAATTTTTAAAGACATTATCAGCAGTATGCATGGCCAGTTCTCTCTCATGTCTATTCATGAATACACCCCATTATCCTCTCAGACAATGCACAATAATAATAATAATAATAAGCATAATACTATATGCTTCTGTTGATGCACTGTTCCATGATTTCAGAGCCTTTGGAGGAAAGGGCTAGACTCAACAATTGGATACCCAAACCACTGATACCTCAAATCATTCAAGGAATACTTTTTACCTCTCTGAATCTTACCAAATCTTCAAGACCCAGTTTTCTCTCCTGTATGCATTTAATTTCAACCTGTTTATCAGGTTCTCTCATTTGCATCTAATTTGTCTCTTTGAAAACACTGTAAGTTATTTTAAGACAAATGTCATATCCTCTACCTCTTTATACCTCAATGCACACTGTGAATAGAATAAGGGATCATGAATGCTTGTTGATGTACTAGACAATAGAATATTATCCTTTTTATTGAATAATCAATTAAAACATGTCTAAGCTATTTTTTTCAAATGCAGGCTTATAACATCTCAATGTACAAAAAGGAAAAAAAGGCATAATGTCCAATACTAAAGAATACTTGAAAATTGGAAATGATCAAGAACATCCAAAGGCCCATCATCAAATACTTGGTGGTATCTCACGCACACACTCCAAATTGATTGGTTGATTGGTCAATGACCACTCTGATCATTTAAGTCCTATTTCAGAACTTCACTACCTCAGTTCTTTCCACAAGTATGCAAATTTTAATCTCTCGATATATCCCTGCAGGAGATTGTACTTTCCAAAGATGACCACAGTCATACCTCCCATAATAATCTTCTGACAATGTAACTTAAACAAGTAACACTCCTCCCATCAAGTGTAGGATGTATATCTCCCTTATCTCACTTTGAATAAGGGAGGACCTTTCTAAGAACTTCAAGCAAAAGATATGTTAATAATGATGCTATGTGATTTCTGAGGCAGTTGATAAGATTATTGTAAACTCACACTTTGCTCTCTTGAGATGCTTGATCTTGAAACACACCTACCATGCTGTACAGAAGACCAAATATACTATGTAAAGACCCACATTGAGATGAAGCATAAGATAGGATCCCAGCTAAAAGTCATCAGTAACTTGCTAGCCATACAAACAAGCCATCTTAAAAGTGGATCCTATAAAACCTCTGTTCAAGGCTCTTGGCAGAGTAAGACACTCCAGGGCTCCATCGTCCACAGAAGCCTTAAAATCTGGCAAAAATTGACAGAAACATCTTTCTCAAAGTTTCAGAAAATAAGGGATTGCTAGTAACAGGGTAAGAGCCAAGTGAATAAAAAGGGCATCTTAAAATCAGCAGGATTTTCTGGTGCCTTTGGTAGCCCCTTCATGATTCCTTTACCAGTTCAGTGCAGAATTGACCATGCTCCCAGTACAGGTGCCTGGTCCAGGATCAGGAAGGAGCAGAGTAGTCTTTGTGCATGCACTGAGGGAATACCTGTCTGCCCCAATATAATCTGGTGGCAGCAGAAGGACTGAACCAGGACATTCCTCATAGGCTTGCCATCTGAGAACTGGATCTGCATGTGCAGAAGGCCGTTCACAGAGATGTCCTACAGAATGCTGTGGAGAGCAATCAAGTCACTGGGCAAGGTTTTGTTGACTGTAGGACATGCAGTGCCGTGCCTGGAACCACAATGGAATTGTTGTGATAGAAGTATTTTCAGCTTGAACAGAAAGGAGGAAAGAGAACACAAAATGAAAAGAAATCTTCAGGCCCCCACACTTTTAAGGATAAGAATCAGTCAGAGAAAGATACTCATTTGCAAAACATGTTCTTTTGGAAATGGAAAAGGAAGAGAAATCAGAGGAGTGAATTAAGAGCCCAGAAGGTAGACCCAATAGCCATAGGAAAAAAAAAAAAAAAAAAAAATATATATATATATATATATATATATATCCACAGAAACAACATGAGTCATGCTGAATTTCAGAACTTCTCTGAATCAATGCCTGCTATGTGCCCATTTTTCTCTGTTAAGAATGGGCCTGTCGGGTAATGGTGGCTCAGTGGCAGAGTTCTCTCCTGCCATGTTAGAGACCTGGGCTCAATTTCATGTAAAATAAAAAAATTCTTAAAAATGTTTAAGAATGGGTCTGTCTATTGTTTTACTCATAAGATGTCCATTGTTACATACTGGGTATGTGCGTGGAAGATAACTTTCTGTTAGTTCACTGTGCTGCAGAGGGACAAGAATAATATTCTAGGTGCTGTGACCGAAGCACTGTGCCTGATGAGGCTCAGATGCACATGGACCTAAGTTAGGTAATAAGATTCTGTGCTTCAAACAGCTTACCTCATCAGACACATCTCTATACAGGAAGAAGGAATGAGTTGATTTTACACGTAAGAACAATGCGGATTGTGGTGGACACAGGGCAAACTGTGAAAGATTATACCTTCCAAAACATGGCCTCAGCAATATTGCACATCCTACATCCTACATCCTACATCCCCTGCCTATAACATGACATTGATACACTTTCTATTGAGTGGTGATTGTCTACCTCCTCTCATGTGAACCTTGGCGTACCTTTATGATGGCTTCAATGATATCGTATCTCAGAAGCAACACTATGTGGCTTATGGGTTTAGATCATTGAAATACCATGGACTTCTGCTTTACACTGTTAGGACTCTTACCATATGAACCCAGCTGCTAGGCAGTGAGGAAGCCAAAACATAGTGCGTAAATTTCAAAATGAAGAGACACCTAGTACCCTACCACACAATCCCAGTTTAGTCTCCTGGCAGAAACCCAGCACCAATGTGCTGGCCATATGAGTAAGCCGCCTTGAAAGATCCTCCAGTTGCCAATTGGCCACACCAGATGATACCCCTTGGCAGGGATTAGAGTCAAGATGCTACCATTGATTCTTATCCAAAACACAGATTCATGAGGAAAAAAAAGGGCGGGTGTTTTGTGTTACAAAGTTTTAGGATGATTAGTTATAAAGCAATAGATCTCTAATATAATCCTTATCCCATAACTCATAATGTTTCTGATTCCCCAATTGATCCCCGATTAATGCAACCACTGTACAGCATTAAAACAGCTTTGTTTTTAAAAGTAGCATAGTGTCAGGTAAAAAGAAATATATATATGGATGTATAATCAGTAAACAAACATATACCAATATAACTTTCACACTACTTTTCTAGCCATAAAAGGATATTAAGACTGAGAAACATATACTATTTTAAAAATGTATAAATATGCACAGAAAGGTAATACTCTAAAAAGCCTTTGTTTTTAGATTGTCATTTGATCAAACTGTGGAAAACATGATAGTTTGAAAATAGCACTTTACTGTTATCTACAAATAATCATATCACAATGTATATTATTAATAACTTATTAAAGGATTTATAATCCCTTCTTGACATGTTATCATCTTTTAAACTTCTCTAAAATATTTTCAAATTCTTTAAATTATGTCTTTGTAATTAGAGAGTAATTGCAAAACATTCGTCAAGTATAACCTACTTAAAATTACCTTTCAGTTTTCAATTATCAGCAAAACTCTGTAAATCACTAGAACAAAGTGTTCTGCTTTATAGCCCCCAAAAAGTTTTTAATAATTTCAAATACGCATGACAGCTTCAACCCATGAGCATTCAAAGTAGCTGTGGATATTTTTTAAAATAGATAAAATGTAAATAATTGAAGTGTTATTTGTTTTTCTCAGGATCCATAATACAATAGTAAATCATAGAAAAAAATACACATAGTAATAAAAATAAGCTTTAAATAAATCATCTTAACATGTGAGCTGTAATATGTAAAACCTCTTTTAGAATTAGTAAATTATCTTAAACACTAGCTAGACAAAAAGATGTTAATAGATCTTTGGGAATATTTTTAGTGTCATTTTCAATCTTTCATTTTTTGGAGAATTTTAAAAATATTTACTATGCATTAATTAATAAATTCCATACTGTACTTACTCTAAGTTTCTGTGTTTCAAATTTCTTACTACATGAGTGAAGAATTGTCTGTCCTGAGACGTATTTCATCTTTGAATTGATCTAATAAAGGTCATATATCATGATGAGGCAAAAACTTAAATAGCCAAGTGAAACTGATTCTATAAAGTTTTATTTCATTTTATATTATTTTGCTTTATAATGGTTTTATTGTAAAAATGATAAAGGCACATTAGCGAAATACAGAAAATTATTAATGCATAGCATCTGAGCAAGAGTGCATTAAAAAATTAGTCATTATCCCACTATGTAGGCATGCTTATTAACAAAGGTGAACAGCTTGCTAAATATATTTTTGTTATTTTAAACACAGAAAAACAAAGAATACAGAGAGATAATAGATGATAGATAAATGATAGACAATTTTTTTTCTAAATGGGTACATAGTTAATTTAGGTTTATAGCAGAAATTCTAAATCAAATTTTTAAATTTACCATATAAAACTGAAGTAAAACTTTAAGGAATTATTAAATAACAGAATGTTTTCCTCATCAAAAGAAATATTACTGTGATGGTAACTTTTATGTGTCATCTTGGCTAGGATATGGTGTTTTGATCAAGTTTTTGATCAAGGAAACACTGGCCTGATTGTTATTATGGGGATATTTGGTGAATGGATTTAAGTCATTAGGTAGCTGATTGCTAACTGTATCATACAGTTATGATATAGTTAGCTACGGCTAACTGTATCTACAATCAACAAAGGAGATTGCCCTCAGCAATGAGGGCAGTTTCATCATCCATTCAGTTGGATGTCTTAAAAGAACAGAGGATTTCAGAAGTCAGAAAGAAGAATGTCTGCCTTTTCTCTAGGCAAACTGCTTCTCCTGAGGAATACAACTTCACCTTCATTGGAGTTTCCAGCTTGCAGGCTGCCCTACAGAATTTGGATTTACCTATCCCCAGGGTCCTATGAGCCAATTCATATAATAAATCTCTTAATAATTGTGTGTGTGTGTGTGATATGTGTGTGTGTGTGTGTGTGTGTTTCTCTGAAGAACCTTGTCTAATACAATTACTTTCTCTAATTTTTCCTTTGTTGAAAAAAAACTTTAATTTTAGATAGAGTTAAATATCATATTGCTATTAAAGAAAAAGAAATAGTAAAAATACACGTCTTCCCACCTCTGCTGCACTTTGCAGAGGTTTTATGTTTTAAATTTTTTCTATGTTTTCAGTATTTATACTATTTATATTCTGTTCTATAACTTTAATTTCCACCAATGTTCAATCTTGGTACTGTGGATACATAGATTCAATGTTTATTACCAATTCTTTTTATACAATTTTTTCATTCCCAGAGTTGTTTCAGAATGACTCTGGTTTGCTGCATTGCACCATTATATTTTTCTCAAAAAGTTTCTTTTGTGTTATATGCCCTCATTATTCTCTCTCTTTAAAATATCTATCATTTAGATAAGAACATTCCCCTCTACTTAGAGTTTGTTTACATCATGAAAAGGTGTTGACCTTGTTCAGTGCTTTTGTTCCATCTGTTTAGATCATCATGCGGACTTTGTCCTTTGTTCTATTGGTATGCTGTTTTATATTGTTTTTCAGATGCAAATCCAACTTTGCATCTGGTATATGGCTTAATTTTCCACTGCTGCTATTATTATAACTATTACTTTATGAAATTTTATGTCTATTAAAGAAGCTGAAAATATAAGAGGGAACCAAGTAAGTATTTATGGGCTTTGTCATACTTACCTTCTTGTTTACTAGTTTTAGTTCTTCTCCTTTGTTCCTCTGTTTTCAAGTTACCATCAGGTATTATTTCCTCACCAAAACACAACTTTTCTCAAACCTAACCATTTTTTTTGCTGTTATTACCAAGTATATTATATTTCTTTAACTGATATGCCTCAAAATGCAGTTATACTCTCCATTTCATTCTCATATAAATAACTCCTTTAAGGGGTTTAAGACCCACCAGGGAGAAGCCTCAACTGAAACAGCCTAATCAAGAGGTCCCATCCACAATAGGTTTATATCCACAGGTATTCTGAAATCTAAGGTTTCTAGGAGTATTCTGCTTTAAACTATCACACTGGACAAGCTCCAAATCAAGAAAGCACACGTTTAAAAATGGTAGGGGATATTTTAATGCTCTTTCATCAATAGTAACATAACAAAGGTACTATACCAAACAAAGCGTTGGTAATGGTGGTGGTGGATAAAGGGTATGGAAGGATTTGGGTTTCCTTTTTGGTTTTTTAAATTTATTTTATAGAATAATGAAAATACTTTAAAATTGATTATGGAGTTGTATGCAAAGCTATGTGTTGATACTGTGGTCAGATGGCTTATATGGTTTGTGAATATACCTCAATAAAATTGCATTAAAAAACTTAAAAAAATAGTTACACTACTTTATATACAATGTATATAGTAAAACTACATATACATTGACTTTTATATCAGTTTACTAAGCTTTTGTGTGTCAAGCCAGTGGAAGAGGAATGAGCAAGTGAGGAAGCTCTCCCTTTACCTTGACATTAAAGCAGAGTCGAAAAACTTCACTGCAAGAACTAGCCATAAATTAATACTTAGATGCAAGAGGGGACACAGCTACTTCCCACCATAACTGTACTGTGGAAGATTCATGATTTTCGTAAATTGTAAAAATCTCTCTGCCATTATGTTGTTTAACCTTGACTAGATATTTTAGATTAGATCTTCTTATATCTCGTCCATCATGCATATGTTTATAAATGAAGTTAGTATGTAGAATCATGAACTTATGTGTCATATTTTGGGGGAGATCATTTAGAATATTTGTAGACAACATCTGGCAAGCCTATTACTTCTATAGGTAAGACATCAAAGACAAGATTTATTGTACTAACTTCATTTATTTTTATAAGTTTTCTTCATTTTATTTCCCATTTGTCCTAGATTCTTCAGTTGATAAAATTAAATTCTGTACAAAATACAAAAAGAGGAAATAAAACTATATTAACATATATATACACACAATACAAAATTGCATGTTTCAAAGATAAAAATTAGAAAAGTCTTATCAATAGAATATACAAACATGACACTACTAAAAAGATTTATGAAGACATCATTTGGTAAAAGTTATTTTTCATTTGATCCACTTACAATGGTGGACAAAATAACACTGGCTATAAGATTAGTTTTTATTCACTCAGTACAGATATTGAAGTTATTAAAAACTTTTATGTGGGATATGATCTGCAGGTATTGCTATTACACTTAATATAAGAATTTGTTTTTTAACTGTGGGAATCTGATGTAAACTTTTGATTTTTTCCTCAGCAAAGAATGGTGAGTATGAGAAGAGTTTTGGGTTTTTTATGTTTCTAATTTTTGTTTTTTTGTTGTTCACATTCTGTTGATTCTCATTGCTGAGTCCCAGGGTCTCCTAGCATCAAGACACTCTGGTCTGTCATTACTATATCCTATACCATTCCCTTCTTTCATATCTTTGTTTAGGAATTTACTAAATATTGATTTTAAGAAAAAAGTATATGCTTTGTCTATGGTTACATTTTCATGATGAAGAAGGTTTAACTGCCTTCTAATACCACTAAAGGATGTCTAAAATTGCTACTAAATTTTTAGTATGGTGTGATGGCTCAATAACAAGTTATTTAACTTTTGTTTTCCTCAATTTTCTTATCTCTAATGGGGAATAATAAAAAGAGTCTATCTAATAGGGTGTATTAGGGTTCTCTAGAGAAACAGAATCAACAGGAAATATCCATAAGTATAAAATGTATAAAAGTGTCTCACATAACCATGGGAACATAGAGTACAAAGTCTGTAGGGCAGGCTGTGAAGCTGAAATTCTGATGGAGGGTCTGGATGTACTCCACAAGAGAGGCTCGTCAGCCGAAGCAGGAAGAGAGAAACTGTCTCTTCTGAATCTTCCTTAAAAGCCTACCATTGATTAGATGAAACATCACTTATTGCAGAAGACACTTCTGTTTGCTGATTACAAATGGAATCAGCTGTGGATGCAGCCAACATGATCATGATTTAATTCTATGAAATGTACTCATAGCAACAGACAGGCCAGCACTTGCTCAACCAGACAAATAGTTACCACCATCTGCCTAAGTTGACACATGAACCTATCCATAACAGTCCACCCCTTGTCAACTTGGCAACTATATACATCACCTTAAACAATACTTAATTTCTAAATAGAAAACAATAAAAGACATATTTTTTCCTCACCTAACAAGACTTAACTGTCCTGCATACAACCAGAAACACATTAAATTTCCCCAGAATAGGGTGCAAATCCTTGGGTAATATTCACTTTAAACTTGATACCTTACAACTTAATTGCTATAATATGAACAAAACAGCATTACAGTCCTCATTTCTGCAACTGATCACATGGCCATAGTTCATATTTATCACTTCCTTCTTCCATTACCCTTTCCATGTTCCCTTTACCCTCAGCAAGCACTTCAGCTGGCCATGGTTCTTTGCCTGGTGGGGTGACCCAAACCTTCATTCCTGAAGTGTCAGAGCATTTGGCAGTCCTGCCTGAATTGGGTTGTTGCAGTTTTCCATT
>PVIY010042260.1:0-21094 GCA_004026745.1 Myrmecophaga tridactyla
GTTATCCCAAAACGTGACGAGTGAGGCCAAGAGGTGGAGAAGGATGAGTCCTCGCATCCTGATTGATCCACCAAGCCTTCTGTTTACTCCAGTCTGATTAGACAGGGGCTCAGTCTTGTAGCTCCAGAACCCCTTTGGCATGTGTGGGGCACTTGCTGCCTTGGGCCAACCTTTTCCTTAGAGACTACGAATGCTGGGAGCACAGCGGCCCTTCCCCTCTGCGATGCTCTTGACGTTGGGTTCATCCCCTGCTTGCCTTAGCATTCTGAAGTGAGAAGCCCCAGGGGAGAATTTGCCTGCGAGCTCTTTACCCCTCCCTTTCCCAAGGTTATGCTTTTGTGAGACAACAAGCTTTGCAAACTTTAATAGTCTGAAAGCACATTTGGGCCTTTGGGTGCAGCTAGGGCCATTTATCTTCTTTGTTAAGGGATAAAACAGCCTTGGCCCATCCAGCCAAGGAGAAGCTGTTTGTGGATTAAACTGGCGCCCTGGCTCAGCTGGGGTGCAGAAAGGGCACGGCATTCACCTGGGCTGTTGCCCGGGAAGAATTCCTACTATGTAGGGGCCATGAAGCCTGTGTTAGATGCGAGTTTCTGAACATATAAAGGGTCCCAAGGCTTCCTGGACGGGAGCTGGCATTGGCTCTTGCAGGCTCCTGGGGCATGAGGCTGGAGAGACATCTGTCCAGGTTGACAGAGGCAGCAGGCGCCGTCTGCTTCCTTCCGGGCCCAGGCTGCATACCCAGTAGACGGAGGCGTTCTGCTGTCTGCTCAGGAGGGGCTTGTGAGCGGAGAGTGCTCCTGACTCCACTCATTTCTTTTCGTGACTGGGCTTTCCTTGTCGCGGCTCTGCCTGCCTGGTTGAGGAAGGGTTTGTTTGTGCAGCATCTGGAGGCAGGCAGGTCAGGTATTTTAGGCAGGCAGGGTGGGAAGGAGATTTTCTAGCCCCAGAGGAGTCCCCTTATGGAGAAAGAAAATAACCAGCTGAGGTTACTCTGCAATTGGGTGGAGGAAGGGCTTGTTCATTTGAGTCAGTTTGAAGGGAGCATTTCAGGGAGGAATGGGGAGAAACAGCCAGGGAAAACAATCCCATGAGAGAGATCCTTGTTGATCAACTAACAAACCTATCTGAAAGAATAGGGTCCATTATAGATGGTGCACACATCTGAAACCACAGTACTTTTAATACCTTGTGGCTGTTTACTCATTTGATAAATATTTATTGGGTTTCTACTATGTGCCAGGAGGTTTCTAGGCTCCAGGGATACAGAGATGAGCAAAAGAAACATGGAAAATTGCACTTGTGGACATCAGGGTCTGGTGGGGCAGAGGAAGCATTGATTAAAGAAACGTAGAAACCGGTGCTGGACAGGACACTGCAGGCTGGTATGGGAGTGTATGAGGGAAGTGGCTTAGTGTGGGACATCTGGAAAGCCTTTCCTGGGGCACTGGGTGTGAAGCATGAGCAGGAATTCTCCAGTACTGGGGTAGGGAACAGGCAGAAGAGCCTCTTTGACAGAAGGCATAGCAGCTGCAAACCTTGAAGTGTGTCAGAGCCTGACATTCCAGGAACCGAAATAAAATCACGGAGCTGGAGAGCAGAGAGGGAGGAGGATCATGGGAGAGACAAGCAGGAGAGGGCCAGCCTGGGCAGGCTCTTATAAGCCCAGCAAAAATCTCCCTGTTCTTATCCCAAGAGCAATGGGCACCCTTGGTGGGTTTTAAGCTTGGGACTGACGTGGTTAGGTTTGTGGTTGAAATGATCACTCTAGGTAGATGGAAATCAACTACAAGGTTCAGATAATTAGGTTGTAGATTCAAAAGTAAAAATAATTTTTTCCTTTCCATTCCCACTCAGGTTTGCTAGGTGTCTCTTGGAACCTCTTGGAACTCAGTGTGCTGAAGGGTATTCTGTGTTGACTGAAGGGAATTGGATTCTGGTTTTGGGGGAGAATGGGGACGTCTGAGTGAGACCGGTGTCAACTTTGTGGGCTGGTGAAAACATAACTGGGAATGCTGGATGAGTTTACTAGTCAGGGTGGAAGTTGAGTGGGGGTGGGAGGTGTGGAGAGTGGACTGCGCAGTGGAGAGGGAGGTGGGCCCTCCAGGTGGGCAGGGGTCATAGTCGAGCTCTCAGTGCTGGCTTGAATCTCTGGAAGTCATTTTGGTTTTGAATTTCTGGTGAATCTGGGAAATGCTGTTTTATCTTAGACACCTGGGGAGCAGACCCTCTGCTTTCCCAGGCCTGCCTACCTGGCTAAGTGCTTAACTCACTGTGACTTAGCAGGTTGGAGCTGGAGGCCTCAGATGTCTCAGCAGGTCCGGGACCTTTGGCGTGTGGTCCGTGGACCCCCTGTATTGGCATCATCTCTGGGATATTGGTTTAAAAACTGTGGTTTCCTGAATCTTATCTCAGATCTGCTGAATCAGAACTTTTTTGGAGGGTGGGAGGAATGGCAGTGGTAGGATTTGTGAAAGAATCAGCATTTTAAGTAAGTGCACCAGTGGATTCTTATGTGCATGGTATTAATTTCCCATGGCTGCTATAACAAATCACCACAAACCTGAAAGCTTAAAACAACAGGAATGTATTCTCCCTCAGCCCTGGGGCCTAGAAGTCAGAAGCCATGAAATCAAGACGTCAGCAGGGTCGTGCTTCCTTGGAGGCTCTAGGGAAGAATCTGTTTCTTGCTTCTCCCAGTTTCTGGTGGCTGCTGGCATTCCTTGGCTTGTGTCCACAGCACTCCAATCTCTGCCTCTATCGTCATATCACCCTATCCTCTATGTGAGTCTATTCTTCATCTGTCTCCCACTTACAAGGACCCTGGTGATTGTATTTAGGAGCCACTGGGATAATTCAGGATAACCCCCCCCATCTCAAGATCCTTAACTTAAGCACATCTGCAAAGACCCTTTTTCCAACTATGGTAACATTCATAGGTTTCAGAGATTAGGATATGATCTCTTTGGGGGATGAGGGAGGTGGCACGTTTTTCAGCCTACCACACGCACTGAAGTTTGGAAGCACTGTGTGGTCAACATCCTTAGGGTCGAGTAGGCAGAGGAAATTGAAGTCTGGAGAGAAGTGACTAATCCAAGGTTACACAGCCCATAATTCATATCTGTGATTAGGACCCACTCCGATTCCTAGGCCGACCCTTGGTATCTACTGAGTGCTTCTTATGTACTATTTAGTAAGAAAATTACATGTATTTCTCATCACTCTTCCAAACAACCCTAGGAGCTTGGTCCTACTATTATCTTCTATTTTACAGATGAGAAAACTAAGGGACAGAGACATTAAATAACTTACTCAAGGTCGTAAAGCTAGTAAGTAGTGGAACTAGGATAGAAACCCAGGCATTTCAATGCTAAAGCCTTCATTTTTAGGTTAAACAGCCTCCAGCCAGGCTCATGCTGAGTCCACTCTGAATCACCTCTCTGGTATTTTTGCCCTTCTAGCAAATATGGAATCAGGCTTCTCTGGAAGAAAATGAGAGCCCTCTAACCACCTGCCCTCCTCCTGCTTGGAACCAGTTCTCCATCTCGAACTTCGTGTTAGGCCTCCTCCTCTTCTCATAGGAGGGAAGCGTCTTGCAAACAGGTGGGGGTGGGGATGATCCTAATGGACTTCTTAGCTGAAGGCCTGGGATGGGCCCTGGCAGGTTCCCAGCCTCCTTGATGTTCTACTGAAAGGTAGAAGGTGAAGGTGGGGCAGTTCCATTTTGCACCTTGGGTACACGTTTGTTTCTGGCCTGACTCACTTCCCTCTGGAGCAGAGCCTGGGGTGAAATGTCTACTTGCTCCACCTCCTCTCTGCTGCCTTATAGCTTCCTTCCCAGCAGAGCAGATCTCTGACAGCTCAGAGCAGCTCTGTCCTCCATCCCATCCTACAGAGCCCTTGGCCATGGCAGTATCCAAGCAATGGACAGCAGCTGAAGGTTTCAGCTCCAACCAGAAGGCTGTGAAATATTTGGGCCAGGACTTTGAGACTCTGAGGCAACAATGTTTGGACTCAGGGGTCCTTTTTAAGGATCCAGAGTTCCCAGCATGTCCATCAGCTTTGGGCTCTAAGGACCTAGGCCCATCCTCCCCCCAAACTCAAGGCATCGCCTGGCAACGGCCCACGGTAAGGACATAGGCTTGCTGTTGAGAGTCATGGAGGGTGGAGAACCTTCACCTTGGTCAGGAGGAATCCATTGAGGAATCTTCACTCTGGGCCCTAAGTTCCTGGGTCCTAAGTTCCTAGATCCCATATTTAAGAAAGTTTCCACCCCAAACCCTCCTTTTAAAAATTCCTTAAAGAGGCAATGTGATATAGAGGGAAGAGGATATATGGGCTTTGGAACCAGACAAATTGGTTTTGAATCCTGGTGCTACCCTTTGTGGCTGTGTGGCCTTGAGCTTAACCTCAGTTTGCCTCAGTGTTCTCATATGTAAAATGGTGCTACTGACGTCTTATTTTTAGGGTTGCTATGAAGACTAGTGATAAAGCTCAGAGCATTGTGGCCAACACAGAGGAGGCAAAGAATACATAGGAGTTATTATTGCTTACACCTCTCCTGGGCCAGATCACAGTGGAACAAGTAAATGCTGGGTATAATCAGTCCTGGGGTGATTGTACAACAGGGTTGTTTGAGGCTATGAATTGTCATTGCTCTGTCAGGGCTGGTGGGTGCAGAAGTTGGGGTAATGGGTCTGTGAATGCAGATGGGGCTTTGGGACGTTGTCACTGTCACCACCCAAAGCTCAAGGGTAGAGGAGGGAGAACTGTCCTATCCAAACCTAGTCCCTGAGCCACATCTTTCAGCCTTTCAATCTTGGGTCTGTCACTTGCCACTGTGTTACTTTTGTCAAGTGACTTGACCTTTGAACCTTAGAGATAAGAATCCCCTCTGTGCAGTGTGTTTGTGAGAACTGACCTAGTCCATATGGAATTCTCTGTATAGTGTCAGGCACATGACAAAGTCTCAAAAGAGGGGCTATTAAATGGACAAACTCAGTGCCCTGGGCTGGAGCTCCTTTTGCCTTTTAGGTCACAATGGAGAAATCAAGTCATGGTGTCTGTTTTCTTGGTAGTGGTCGAGAAGGGAGGATAAAGAGAGAGTAATTCTTTGGAAATGTTCAAAATCACCATTTAACTCCAGCTATTTCTACTCCTTCTGTTTTAAACCTCTCCATTTTGCCCAACACTTTCTACTTCTGTGAAAAACTCCTTTACCTGTCTCCTTCTTGCCCAAAATGTCCCATCTTACTGCCACCCTCAGAAACCTTAGGTAACTCTGGGATATTGGCAAAAATCAAGGTTGAGAGTCATGCTTTTATATTCAACTACAGAGTTGACAGCCACATTTCCTCTCCACAGCCAATGTGTTGAGCCTCTGTTTGGTGCTGGCAGTAGGCTATGTACTGTTTGGGAAGGTATCACGAGGGAAACTGTGGTCACAGCTCTGACGGAGGTTAGGGGGAGACAGAAGTGTGAATAAAGTGCTGACAACCAGGGCAAATGAAGTAAGTGCTAAACAGGTATACACATTTGGGCCAGAGAACCTGGGATGCTACCATCATTTGGATGGAAACACTTCATGGGGGAGGAAAGCATTCTAGCAGAACTGAAAGATTCCAAAGGCCTGGAGTAGATGGGGGAGAAAAGATTTCTCTTAGTGATCAAAGTCAGGTATTAGTTAACCTTTGTCTAGTTTTTTCCCCTTCTTTTGAAATTCTTAAAGTTCTTACCTACTCAACCATATTGTCCATTTTTTCCAAACCATGTCTTCCCCTGGTCTCAATGTCCATATAAATATAGTAACAGCTGGATGTGCTGATCTGTGCTAACCAACAGGATACTATAAAATCCATAGGACCTAATTAATATGGAATTGAAGGACTCTTATTACTTGGAGTTTTCAGATGCTTGTGGAATAAATGAATGCTTGTCAAAATTTAACCTCTCTGTTCTCAGTTGGTTAAGATCCTGATCCTACCTCTATCAGCAATGTGCCTTGGAATCTGGAAATCAGCCTATTCCTAAATTCTTCATTTCTTTCCTCTAAGAACCCTCTCAGGCAAGTAGTTTGTGGTGTCTAGAAATGCAGTGTATTACAAGTACACTTGCAGCTTTTGAGGGTATGGTGGTTTGGAGATATATGTACCCAGAAAAACATGTTCTTAAATCTAATCTATTTCTGTGGGTGTAAACCCATTGTCAGCAGGATGTTTTGATGAGGTTGCTCCGGTTAAGCTGTGTCCCACCTCAATTAGGATGGGACTTAATCCTTTTACCGGAGTCCTTTATGAATGGGATGAATATATATAGAGAAAAAAAGCCATGGAAAGCAAGGAGCTGAAATTAAGAAAATCTGGAAGAGAATGGAAAGACTAGTGAGATGCTACCACGTGCTTTGCCGTGAGGCAGAGGAACCAAGGATGGCCGGCAGCTTGTCTTAAGGAGGAAAGCACAGCCTTGATGATGCCTTGAGGTGGACATTTTTTTTTTTTGCCTCAAAACTGTAAGCTAATAAATTCATTGTTTAAGCCAACCTAATTCATGGTATTTGCTAGAGCAGGCTAGGAAATGAAAACAGATTTTGATACTTGGAGTGGAGTGCTGCTATTGCAAATACCAAAAAATGTGGAAACAGCTTTGGAATTAGGTAATGGGTAGAGGCTGGAAGAATTGTGAGGTGCTTGATAGAAAAAGCCTAGACTGCTTTGAAGAGACTGTTCATAGAAATATGGGTGCTAAGGGTACTTCTGATGAGGGCTTAGAAGGAAATGATGGAAGTGTTATTGGAAACTGGAGGAAAGGTGATCCATGTTTTAAATGGTAGGGAACTTGGCAAAATTGAGTTCTAATGTCAGGTGGAAGGTAGAATTTGAGATTTATGAGCTTGAATGTTTAGCTGAGGAGATTTCTAAGCTAATGTGGAAAGTGCAGCCTGGTTCCTCTTTGCAGTTTATAGTAAAGGCTGAGAGAAGTGGAGAAGATGAGAACTGAATTCCTGGGCACAAAGGAGGCAGAAATTGATAGTTTGGAATATTCTGAGTTTCCAGAAAGTGAGTACCCAGAGAACCATATTCTGTGTGTGGGTTTAAGTGAGCATTGATCCGGTCAGCCATTTCAGTGCAGGGTGGGATTGAAAGTACAGTTATCCAGAAAGGATTTGTGGAACACAAGTTCTGCTGTGATGGTTTGGACACCTGTGTACTACATGCAAAATTAACAAGTTTTTTTTTTGTGTGTGTGGGATCTGTATGAATGGAATGACTGTCAGCCTAGACAAAAAGGGGCAGACTGAAGGAAAAATCGCTTATAGGACAGAACTGTGGAAGCTGAGGTATGGACAGAAGATGTCTCCACCACCCAGTCTGCCCTGGCACTTGGAGAGGACAGGCCTTCTGCCCTGTTGCTTAGGAATAGTACTGCCATCTTGGTGTTCTGAGAGGGTTGAGCCTATCTCCCTTGGATTTCAGAGAGCTGGCCATCATCCCAATGCTTGAAGAGGGTGGAGACTTCACCCCAATGTTTGGGGAGAACATGGCCATTGTACTTGGAAGGGTTGGGATCGCCACTTCATCAGATCCAGAGGACAGAATATTATTCCGTAGATGACTCTCAGACCTTGAAATCTAATGGAGTGTGCCCTGCAGGCTTTCAGAATTGTTTGGGAACTGTTACCCCTGTTTTCTTTCTCATTTCTCCCTGTGGGAATGGAAATGTCTATCCTATGCCTGTGCCTTCACTTGTATATTGGGAGCAGATAACTTGTTCTCTGGGTTTCACAGGTCCACAATCAGAGAGGATTTCTGACCCAGGAGAGGCTATACCCATGATCAGTTTTTGATGAGACTTTGTACTTCATATTATTACTGAAATGACTTATGGCTTTAGGAATACTGTGATGGAATGAATGTTTTTTGCGTGTAAAAAGAACATGTCTTTTGGGCTCCAGAGGATGGCATGTAGTGGCTTGAAGTTACCCCAGAAAAACATATTCTTAGATCTAATCCATTCATGTGGGTATAAACCCATTGTCAGTAAGACCTTTTGGTGAGGCGACTTCAGTTATGTCACATTTCCATCAGGATGGTTGCCCAGTACCATTACTGTTACTGAAGTATTTCATGGTATTTGCTGAAGTAGCCTAGGAAACAAAAATGGACGGTGACGCCTTACTTTCTTAGTCTTGGGGGCTTGAAGTTAGTTGCCCAGATGTGGCTATTATGATCCCAGTTTATAACATTAACCAGGATGTTAATTTTCACCTGCCTTTGTGGGGACAGGCAGATGAGTAGATATGTATATATGTTTTTGCCCTTCAATAATAAAAAAGCTTGATAGTTAGATGCTTTCTGAATTCATAAAGTTTGCCTTCCTGTCCCTGTTGGGTGTTGCTGCCTGTCTTTAAGTCGCTGAGTGAAAGGTTTGTTTGTGTCCTTGTCCCCAGGGTTGGAATTCAAGTTTGCCCACATGAAGATCTCAAGTTCAAGCCTGGGCTCTCCAGGTGTGTTTTTGGCTATTCACGATGCCAAGGCAGTTTTTGCAATAGTGTTGGGCAAACACAGCAATCCTATCACAAATTAAAGGGTTGGGTCTGTGTGAGATCAGAGAGTGCCTTAGCAACTGCATCTCCCAGCTTCCCCACTGGGCTGAATCACCTCCCAGCCCAGGCTCCTACAGCTTGAGGTTTGCCCAGTGCGAACAGGCCCAGCCTCTGATATTGACTTTGGTTCAGTCAATGATATTCTTCTCTGAGGTGTCTATTGTTTGGCAATTAAGCAGTTAATTGATTTTAAGGAGAAATTTAGAGAGATAGGAGCTAAGCGATATCAGATGAATAACAAGGACCCATTAAATATCCAGCTCAAGTTAAGGGAAACATTGAAGGGTTGAATTGTTGGAAGAAACTTGGGATAAGGATGATGGGGGAGAGGCCTCAGTTTGGGGTTTCCATTCTTTCTCCTGCTGCTGCCTTTTGGATTAGTGAATTGGGAGTTTTAAGCTCAACAGTGATTTATTGGGTATTGACCATGTGCAAGTGCTAGAGAGGAGCCTTTTGTGGAGTTTCTGCCTAGTTGGCGAGAGAGACAAGGAAATAAATAGACAAATGACAGGCAACAGGGGGATTCAGAGCATGGGCTTGGGCATCAAGTGGTTCTGGATTCTGGTCCCTTTCTGCCATTCACTAGCTGTAGGACCATGAGAAAGCTCCAAACTGCCCTGAGGCTCAGTTTCCTCATCTGTAAAATGGAAATAATACTATTACCTACTTCAGTGGGAATCTTGAATGAGAGAATGAGTTCATACAGTGCCTTGTACATAATAAATGTCTAATACAATGAGATATCATAGCTATTTTCACAAGCCAGATTGTCCAAAGCGTGAATTATAAACCTCGACACAATGGTGTGGAAGTTCAGGGGAAGGTACAGTTCAATTTGACTGTGGAATTGGAGCAGCTAACTACTGGACAAATTTGAATTGAGCTTGATGGAGAAAGTCTTGATAGAGACCAAAGAGAACTCGCCCTAGACAGAAGGCACAGGTGTGAACGATCCACTGCGTTGGGAAGTGTATTCAGAACAAGTGTACTCAGAGGAAGGCAATGACCTGTTGTAATGTGAAAGAGAAAACATTGTAGGAAATTGGGAGAGATGAGGCTGGAAACATCAAATGGGGTCAGATCATAGAGGGGTAAGGGTACTTGCCTAAGGGATAGGGACATCATTAATGACGATGATGATGTTGAAGACGGCGGTACTTTTGGGTTTCTTTAAAGGGCACAGCCAGAGTCCCTGAAATGTAAAAGAAAGGTGTGACAACCTGGGAGAATGGTGTTTCCAAGTAGTCGTCATCATTGAAAATGTGAAGCTTTAGATCACCTCTTGCCTTGGATTCCTTACTGATACCTGTGTTTTTCTTATGTCCACTCATCAGAGTTTGATAATAGGCTTGAGTACAATAATTTGTGTTTATGGAGTGATGAGAAAGCCTTACCTGAGTACTAGTAAAACTTTATTACTAAAAGAATATGATTATTGTTAAGGAAGAAACAAAAACATTGTCCTAAGTATGGGGATGTGGGGGCCCTCTTCTGCACAGAAGCCTGCTTCTTTTAAACCTCTTCTTGGGCTGCCAAATTACTTTGTATCTCTGATTTGAGATCCAAGAGAAAATTAGCAATGGAGAAAAGACTTTGGTCAAATTCTTCAGGCATAATGCTAAGATGCCATCTTCTTGCGAAGTTGAGGACTTTTTGTGGCCCTGAAAGATTCATATAAGATGTTATTCATGACATTTCTTAGTTTTTTTGGGGTGGGTGGGTAAGGAGCAATTTTGAATTATGCTAATGAATAACATGAAGTAAAATGAGCATTCCATCACCCTATAAACCACTTAGCCCTATTCTGGATACAGTGGCCCCATTCTGGATACAGTGCTTCCTCTTTAAATTGTCTGTAGCTTTGCCAATGGCCCTGACTCAAAACTTGAGCAGAACTTGGTAATCATATTAGATATGAGTCTACTGGATTTACATCACATGGACAGCATGGTGTGGGTAATTGAGTACACAGCTCAGGGGAGTGATTTTAGAAGTGTCAGCATATTCTATAATTAGTAGTCAAAGCCATGGTTTTGGATGACGTCACCAAGAGAGAAGGATTCGGGTATGCTCTTTCTGTATGACACAGGATCAGAGAAGGGGTTAAGCCCCAGGCCTAGGTGTTTGCTGATGCTTAGGGATGAGCAAAGGAGAGGAATTGATGAAGGCAACTGATAAGGAATATTGAAAGAAGTAAGGAGAAAATCAGGAATGAGTAGGGTCCCATAAGCCCAGGAAGGAAAGAGTTTGCAGAAGGAGGGAATAGGCAATAGTGTCACATATCAAAGATCAGACAAGTAAAATTGGAATAGAAAACACCCATTAAATTTAGAAAATTCTGGGAGTACCGTGAGTTAGAGGAGAGCAGTTTCACTGGAGATGTGGAGGTCAATGGCAGATTTCAGGGACTGAAGGATGAATGAGATTGAAGGATGGAGAGGAGAATATGCTTAAGAGGGTTTCAAGGATGAAGATTCACCCAAATCCCAGAACAGTGTGTTCTTTTCCTTTCCTTCTCAGTGAAGTAATCTTTCCCTTCTTTAAAAGAGTTGTTTTAAATAAAAAAATAGTTTTTTTGGTTCTTTCCTTTTTATTTATTAGTTTTAGAATCTTTCCACCTTTTATTTACCAAGAGATGATGGTCTGGGGACCAGGCCTTCCTAAGATGTAGAATTCCTAGTTTGGTTAATGCCACTTGTCTCTTTAAATTGTCAGCAGAGATGGCAAAAGATGGAAACAAACAAAACTAAAGGTCCATCACTAAGAAGCCTGGCTAAATAACTTGTGATACTTAAAATGAAATTATAAATATCTATATGGGCTGATAAGAAAAGATGTATAAGACATGTGATTAAAACAAGGACATAAATATAAACGTGCTTTTATATGCAAAGACAGAATCTGGGAGGATACATAAGAAATGTTAACAGTGGGGAATATGGTGGTAGAAGGGATTTTTTTTTTGTCTTTTATACCATTATTTACTGTTGGGTTTTTTCCCATGCACATGTGTTACATTTTCAGTAAAAAACAAGCTAATGAAAAATTTTAAAGCTTTTTATTGTGGTAATACATATACGATTCAAAATTTCCCATTTTAATCACTTTCAAGTATACAATTCAGTCGCATTTATAACATAGTATTTATTACAATATAGTATTAATTACATTGACAATATTGTGCTACCATCTAAAGAGTTTTTTAATACTTAAAAAAAAAAAAAAGCAATCCAGCCCATAGGTACTGTTTCCACTCATTTAGGTGGGAACAGGCAGCCTTATATCCCACTATACGGCTGCAACTTGGAAGGTTCCATCTTACCCAGCAGAATCCCAGAGCCTGCAGTTCACTATTCCATTCATACCCTGTGCCTCTGTCCTAAGTCCCACTCTTTTGCTTCCTAGTCCTTTTTGATCTACCATTTTTTCATCTAGAAATGTCTCTCACTCTTTGTGATTAGACAGTCCTTGATGTAGTACAACCCAGATGCCTCTGATTAAATGTACATTGGCATATTTTTTGTCCCTTGAGATCCTCATCTCCCATCACATAAATCTTTCAGCCATAATTCCTATTGGGCATTTCTTGTTTTTCTCACTTTGTGTATGTAGTCCACGTCCATTATTATGCGCGAGACTATTCTCTCTAATTTTTCTCATGAGTGGCATACATGTAGAAAGAAAATTCTTTGAGGTCAAGAACCATCCTTTCTTTCTTTTTCCTCTATCTTCATTTTACTATGCTCTTCCTGCCCCTGCCTGCCATAGAGCTAATAGTACCATATATAGAATGGGAACATAATAAATCCTTGCTGGGTAAACAAATAAAGAATGCATAAAGAATGCCTCATGTACCCCATTTGAGCTCTGGGAGTATGAGACTGGTTTAGGCAGATGCTGGTTTGATGTAGGTGAGAGGAGGAAGTTGAGTTTTCTCTGGATATGGCATTTCCTGATACCTCAGTGTTTCCATCAGCAAATGGGATCATTATCATGTAGTTAAGTCTTTAATGAGTAACCACAGGGTGCATAGCATTTTCCTAGAATGCTAAACACTACCCTAATCTTCTCTCTGTGTAGATGGGGGTGTGGTCAGGATGGATGACATCATATTGCATTGCGTTATTCTCCCAGCATTTGCCTTTCTCTCCCCTGCCCCACCTTTTCATACCCACACACCTACACAGAATGTATAGCAATAAAAACACCAGTTGTGATGGTGCCCCAGGCTCTGGTTCCTGCTCTGCCTCTCCCTCCCTGGGTGGTTGTGGGCAGGTCTCCTCCTCTCTCTGAGCCTCAGAATCCTCAGCAATAGATCAAGACATATGCAGGAGACGATCTCCTTACTTTCTTCCAGGTCTGGAATTGTGTGGCTCTAATGTACCTTGACCTGCTACCATCACTGGGCAATTTGTGACTTTTCTTTTATGTGAAACTTTCAGGAATTGTGTCCCAGCCCTCAGTTTATCGTTGGTGGAGCTACGCGCACAGACATTTGTCAGGGTGCTCTGGGTGAGTAACCGTGGAGAGTCCTATTTGTTTTGGGAGAGGGTGTGTCTGTATATATATGAGCAGCATCAGAGTAAGCTGTTAGACTTGACTGAATGAATTATGTGCATATCTATACATATTTGTGTTTTTGAGACTGCTTTCTTCTCTATGGTTCTCAAATGCTGGAACTATCTTTTGACTCTCAGCAAGAGATTTTCTGTAGGCTCATTTAACCCATTTAATGCTGGAGCAAGGAGCCAGGATTATGGGCGTAGAGTAGATAACTGGGCTGTACTTTTTAATGGTCATTACCTCTGAGCAGACATAATTTACCCTATGGAGTGGCCATGTCTATATAATTATGTGCTGTCATAATAGGTGTTTTTATAATTAGTAAGAAAACAAGGATCTTAATTTTCTGGTCAAGCTTTCTTTCATAGGCCCAGAATTCCAGAACCAAGAAACTTCATTTCCCAATCTTTCATATTCCCTTCAAATCAGGTAGCGTTAAGTTTGGGAATAACTCATTTAATTTGTTTGGCAAGTGCTAGCTTCAAGGTTCTCCTTGATAGCAGGCATAGCTTTGTTGATCTCACAAGCCCTCTGGATCTCAGGGCCTAATACATGGGAATTTCTGCCCTGAGTGGGACAACACTTATATTGAACTTGCTGGCTTCAAAACTGCTGCAAAATAGAGAAACTGGAATGAAGGCAAAGAAGAAACAAACCCAACTTGGTGGAAAACAGCAAGACAAACAAAAAGCTCAGCATCTGTACAGACCCAATTCAAACAAAAATTTTAAGGAGGTTCCCCATTTTTCTTCTCCCCCTTGTTCCAGCCAGGAAAACCGTCTCTCTCTAGCTTGCTTGAAATCTTCATGAGTTTAAAAATCACATGGCACTTTATTTTAAATGCTCCTAATTTTCTTTCCTTTAATGAGCGTAGCAAATCCTCAGCTAGACAGACTCAGGGGGTATAAGTATAAAGCTGCGAGAATGATTCCGGGTGCCACAACAAGCCTGTGCCCTTTTCCCAGATAGCCGCGGCTTCCATAAGCCTTTGTGTGAGGGTTCACACAGAGGGGTAGCGTTCTGACCTTTTCTCGTTTTTGGATAAGTGTGTGGTGCCTTTGCACTTCAGGCTAAATGTTTAACCTAATTTGCCTACATCTCAGGGAAATAGAACTTGAAATCTGTGCCTGTAACAGCTCTTTCATTATAAGTGTTTTCGCTTTGGAAAAGGGCTTTATTGAGTGCCTTTTAATTGATTGACTTGGATGGATATTTTCCTTTGAATAGTTTTAAGCAAGAAAGGAGTATTTCCAGGAAGGGGCGTCACCATGGCAAGGGTGCACTGCTGGGGAGACAGAGCCTGAAGTGCAGGAACACGAGCACAACTACCTCTCTGAATCCGACTCACATCCCAACAAGTGGGTGGCCTGGGTCAGCCCAGCTGCAGCTGTGGTGAATTTTAATGGACCCAGTGCAGTGGGGCTGCTGAGTCACATCTCCAGAGAGGGGCGAGGCCCTTGGTATGAGACATATGTGCCTGAAGAGATTGAGCCTCGGTGGGTGGATTGGGGCTGCCACGTCAGCCCTGGGGCAGGAAGCCAGCAGCTGAGGCTCAGCAACCTGTGAGGTTTGAGCCAGGACTGACCCTGGACAAGGGGCGAAGTGTGGCGAGATTAAGAAGAAAGAGTCCTTCCCCAGCCCACAGCAGAGAGTTCTCAAAGAACAATGGGGCGTCCTGCAGCCCTTGTGGAAGGAGGGTGCGACACAGACCCATGTTTGTTAATGCCTTTTTGCCTTTTCAGAGTGCAACACAGCACAGTGGGGTCTGCCCTAGAGTTTTTTGTTTGCTGTTCTACTTCTTTTAAATAGTTGATATATATAATGGAAATGATATCTTCTTCATTGGAGTAATTTTGTTATTTTTTAAAATTATTTTGGATATGCATGGTTCAAGAATTTAAACAACCAACTAAAAGGTATATAGTGAAAAGTTTGGGCTTTCTACCCCGTCTCCATCGACCACACTGCTCACTGCCCTCACCACTTTATGTGCGTGTGTGTGTCTTTTCAGTGTTTCTTTTTGTCAGTGCAAGCAAGTCTAAATTTTCTTACTTTTATTGCCTTCTTGAGCTAAAGGTAGCCTACTGTAAATGTGGTTCAACAACTTGCTTATTTCACTTAATAAAATATCTTGGAGATCTTTCCATATTAGTACTTAAAGAGTTTTGTCTTTTTCTTTGCAAAAGCATTTTATTGTGGTAACATATATATATATATAGCATAAAATTTGCTGTTCTGTTTTTAAGTGTACCATTCAGTGGCATTAATTCCATTCACAACATTGTGCTGCCATCACCAACATCTATTTCTAAAGGTTTTTCTTGTTCCCAACAGTAACTCTATACCCATTAAGTGTTTTAATGGTTACCAGCCCCTGATAACCTCCTACTTTCTGTCTCTATGAATTTATCTACTGTAGCTACTTTACACAAGTGGAATCATGCAATATTTGTCTTTTTGTATCTGGTTTATTCACTAAGCATAATGTTTTCAAAATTCATCCCTGTTGAAGTATGTCTCAGAACGTCACTCCTTTTTGTGGCTGAATAGTGTTCCATTGTATGCACATAGCGCATTTTGTTCTATCCATGCATCTGTGGAGGAACACTCAGATCATTTCCTCCTTTTGGCTGTTATGAATCATGCTGCTATGAACTTTGCTATAGAAATATCTGTTCGAGCCCCTGCTTTCAATTCCTTGAGATATATACCTAGGCATGGAATTGCTGGATCATATGGTTGTTCTACTTTTAACTTTTTGAGAAGCTGCCAAACTGTTTTCCACAGTGGCTACGTCATTTTACGTTCCTACCAACAATGCCATCCTTTTTTAAAGCACTGGGTCCTGTATTCCACCGTGTGGATGTACCGCAGTTGATTTAACCAGTCTCCTATAGACGGGCCCCTCTTATTTTCACTCATTTGCTGTCATAGAAAATGTTGCAGCCTTGTCCTTGTATTATATTATCTGTGTGAGGGTATTTGCCAGCAGGGCTGGTGAATGGCTGCTTCAGACGTGATGGGGTGTCCATTCTCCCTTCATCCTTACTGTTCTTGCTAAGCTGGACCTCCATCCTGAAAGTGTGATTCTCTCAGCAGCCATCAGAGTTTCTGCTCACATATAGTCCTATCGGCTTTGTTTGGAAACATAATTATTGGGAAATAAAGACTGAGGAACCTGATATGTGAAGGATCCAACTACTCTAAACAATTCTTGCTACAGAATATGACTTCTCCTTGGGTAGGCCAGTTTCTGCAGGAGGAAAGTATGGCTTGGCCTCCATGCAAGTAATTAAATGGGGTGTCTTTCAATTAAACAGCCCCCAAACAGAAGCTCTCCCCATGTCCATAAATGAGGCCCTATTCATGCAGGCTGCCAAGGAGGAGAGTTCTCCAAAGATGATGTCCCCTGCAGTGCCAGCCTTTGTGCACCCCGTCTTCTTGGGGAGCCTTTACTCACCAGGTCCAGGAAGGACAACACACACACACAGTTTCCTACAACAGGGTGAGGAAACCTAAGGGACACTCCATATTGTGATGGAGCAAGTTACAGGTGTGCAACTTTCTGTTGTATCTCAACTGGGTACCTGTGTGTCAGCTGGGTGACTCAAATTATTTTGCCGCTCTGTGCATGCCTGTGAATGACTGCAGAAGTGCTGCAACTATTGATTTTGGAGTTACAAATAAATTTTATTGTGTAGGTGCAGAACTTCAGAGACCTAGGGGGTCCTTCTGCTTGTTCCAGCCCAGTGTGTCTCTCCCTACCTTGTGGTATCCAGGGGCCTCTGTAGCCATGGAAATGGACCTCATCTCACACGTGAAGTACTCATTTCTGTTTTTTGTGCACTCCACGAAGTGAGTCACACCTATGTGTCAACCGGACTCCAACCCAATTAGCTTAAAGAAAAAAGGGGGAATTTATTGGCTCATCCACCTACTGCCTGAAAAGAGAGGGACAATGTTGGCCTCAGGGAAGCCTGGATCCAAAAGCATTAGATGCTACTGGGGCCATTTCTGTCTGTCTTTACTTTCCTGCTGGTTCCTTTGGGTGGTCTTCATTCTCTTCCATGGCAGACAGGTTTCATAGGTTAGAAAATATGAACACTAGTGGTTCCAGGATGCATCTGAGTAGCATTGCAAAGCATTTACAGATCTCAGAAAGATTTGATTCTGATTTGATGGTTTGCTCTGCAGCACCTGTGCCAGCTGCTGCAGAGGGGCGAGGTACTATGTGGCTGGAGCAGTCTGGCTTATGTTCCACCTTGTGGCCATGTTGGTAGGTTTATTTTGGGAGCCTCCCCCGAAACCACAGCGGACATTCACCACAAGACGGGGCCAGGCAGAATAACGAAAGTACACCTCAACAAGCAAATGGAGGCAGGGGATGGGGGTCTCAGGTCTGGCCCAGCCTGTACTTTCTCCATTTCCAGATCACTTCCCCTCTGTTCTCTGACCCAGTATCACTGGCATTTCCCACCTGCTCCTAATTTCAGTTGGTCTTCATTATTTGCAGATTTTGTACTTGTGAATTTGTCTACTTGATAAAATTTATTTGTAACCCCAGAATAAATACTTGCAGTGCTTTCACAGTCATTTACAGACGTGGAAGAGCAGCGAAAAATTTGAGTCTCCCCATGTGTATGATCCTAGATGAAATCAAACAAGGTGATGCTCTGCCTTCTTTTTTCAGCTCTCATTCTGTAAGCAAATGTTCTTTTCATAGTGTGCTGGTTTGAAAGGATGTATGTCCCTGTATTAGTTAGGGTTCTCTAGAGAAAAAGAATCAACAGAGAACACTCGCAAATACAAAATTTATAAAAGTGTCTCACGTGACTGCAGGAATGCAGGGTCCAAAATCCACAGGGCAGGCTGTGAAGCCAACGATTCCAATGGAGGGTCTGGATGAACTCCACAGGAGAGGCTCACCAGCTGAAGTAGGAAGGAAGAGGGCCTTTCTCTTCTGAATCCTCCTTAAAAGACTTCCAGTGATTAGATTGGGCATCACTCATTGCAGAAGACATTCCCCTTGGCTGATTACAAATGGAATCAGCTGTGGATGCAGCTGATGTGATCATGATCTAATTCTATGAAATGTCCTCATTGCAACAGACAGGCCAGCACTAGCCCACCAGACAAACAAGTACCACCACTTGGCCAAGTTGACACATGTCCCTGACCATGACAGTACCCTAGAAAAGCCATGTTTTAATCTAAATCCCATTTCATAAAGGCAGAATAATCCCTATTCAATACTGTATGTTTGAAACTGTAATCAGATAATCTCCCTGGAGATGTGATTTGATCAAGAGTGGTTGTTAAGATGGATTAGGTGACAACATGTCTCCACCCATTTGGGGGGGTCTTGATAAGTTTCTAAAGTCCTATAAAAGAGGAAACATTTTGGAGAATGAGAGAGATTCAGAGAGAGCAGAGAATGCAGCAGCACCACGAAGTAGAGAGCCCAAGAGCCAGCAACTTTTGGAGATGAAGAAAGAAAATGCCTCCCAGGGAGCTTCATGAAACAGGAAGCCAGGAGAGAAAGCTAGCAGATGATGCTGTGTTCATCATGTGCCCTTCCAGCTGAGAGACAGGCCCTGACTGTGTTCGCCATGTGCCTTCTCACTTGAGAGAAAAAAATCCCTGAACTTCATCGGCCTTCTTGAACCAAGGTATCTTTCCCTGGATGGATGACTTTGATTGGGCATTTCCATAGACTTGTTTAACTGGGACTTTTTCTTAGCCTTAGAATTGAAAACTAGCAACTTATTAAACTCCCCTTTTTAAAAGCCATTCCATTTCTGGTATATTGCATTTTAGCGGCTAGCAAACTAGAACACATGGTATAGTTAGAGTCACTTAAAAAAAATTGTGCTTTTTTTTTGTTTTCATGATTTCACTGTTTAAAATGGCCCCCAAGTATAGTGATGAAGTGCTGTCTAATATTCCTAAATACAAGGAGGCTGTGATGTATCTTTTAGAGAAAATACTTGTATTAAGTAAGCTTTGTGCAGGCATGAATTATAGAGCTGCTGGTTGTGAATTCAGTGTTAATGAATCAAGAATGTAGTTGAAGTAAGTTGTCTTTAAACAGAAGCACATGTAACAGAAGGCATTTACTCATCAGTTGATGAAAATAGAGTGACCAGAGGCTCACAGGAACCTAGCCCTGTATCTGCTCCATGAGCAGTGGTTCAGTATTCACTAATTTAGTGTTTGTGGACACTAATTTTATAGACCATAGCTATGTAAATACTGAGAATCTTCTTTCTCTCTGGCATCTACCATGAGCGGTGCCAAACTGTATACTGTAGCGGAAAGAGCACCTGGGGCTTCAATAGGAGTACTCGCCACTTCAGTTTACACAGCTGTGAAGTGGGGGTAGGATCAAACTCAGCTTGCAAGGTTGTTGCAATGAGTTGAGAGTTGGCACTTGCTCCTTGTCATCCAGGAAGTGGGTACTACCAAGTGTAGGAATGGGTGTTGTTGACCTTGGGAGTCCTAGCTGTGTGCTCCATGGACTGTCTTCCACATCTCCTTATCCATTGAGCCTGGTGCATAATAGCAGGGCTCAGTGAATGCTTGTTGACCTTCTGATCAGAGCCCTCTGAGCTGTATCATTATTAAATAATTTGAAAACAGGTATGGTGTAAATCTGAGGCTATTTGTGTGTTTTTAATTCCTCCTTCCTATCTTCCTTCCTTCCTTCCCATTCTCTCCCTTCCTCCCTTTCCCCCTCCCTCCCTCTTCTCTGTCATTCTTGACAAGTAGGCTAGATCAGGCATTTAGAATAAAAATCCCATCCTGAGGTTGTCTATGTGTCTTTATTGTCAAAGGATTTCAAAGTTTCATGTGAACCAGCTTACCTACTTTTCTGTCCTCAGCTTGCTGACATGGCTGGGTAGGAACAGAAAGGTGTTTGCTCATCCTCAAAAATGGAAGGTTGTCCCTGGGACAGACCATGAAGGAAACTGACCCAAGACCCGGGTAGTGCTGTGGATAAAAAGAAGGAGCACAAAGAGAACCTACTCCTTACTGCTTTGCTGGATCCTGTAGTTCCCAGTGGGCCTCTGTTCTGACGTCTCTTAGAGCCTGGCCCAGCTCTCAGAGGTTAGCAGGACCTACTGCCCTCCCTTTTGCAAAGGCTCCACTCAGTCCTTAGCCTAGTTTCACATGCAGGGAAACACTAAGAAGTTGGGTGTCATTTATGCCTATAGTTTTGTAAATGCACCAGGGCTTAAAATATCTTTGGGTATAAATGGGACCACAGGCTGCATAAAGAGGGCTGTTACTCTATATAACAGTAAAAAACCTTGGGCTCTGAAAAATGAAATACAACACTCAATATTTTTGGGTGCAGGAAATTTTCTTCTTTAACAAATGAAGAAAGGAGACTTCCAGAATTTTGATAGAAATTAGAATACCTTCTAAATAACAAATGTTACAGTGTTTATTCAGAATTGAAAAAAAATTATTGTGATAACATATATACAACATAACGTTTCCTATTTTCACTACTTTCAAGTTTACAAGTAATGTTAATTGTTCTACAATGTTGGGCTACTATTACTACTATCTATTACAAAACTTTTCTGTCACCCCAAACAGAAACTCTGTACCCATTATATTTACCCCAAATTTAATCTAAAATTTAAACATTTTCTTTATGAATTATTTCCATATATAACAGGATTAATGAGATGAGCTTTCCTTGAAGTGTTTGGTAAGTGTTTGGTTTCCCTCTCTATACTACCTTCTCCAGCTATTTTTCACTCTCAGTCTTACACTCTGTGTGTGTGCCTGTGTTTGCTTCTCTCTTCTACCTCCCTTTCTCTATTGACCTGATTTTTGAATCCGTCTCTGTGGAGTTGACGTCTTTTTTCATCTTTTGTTGTATTTATTGAATAGAGTTTTATATTCCATATTCTTGTT